>JALBZD010000373.1:0-31408 GCA_038050675.1 Globisporangium cylindrosporum | reverse complement strand
ATTATCCCCACACGCAATATAGTACCAGTCAAATTATAGTATCACTCACACTAATACCTGTGGCTCGATCACAAAATGCCTTACACAAAATAGTATGAGTGATACTAGCTACTGTGACCACTGTAGTATAAAATATAACGGTTTTTTTGAAACCTCTCTATATCGAATGAAGTTCACAGGCAAAACAGGTTTTTATTAGGGAATCTATCGGATTTGGAGGAAATCAGATGTGAAAATGAGCGGTTAGGGGGTGAGATCTAGTTACAGGTTCCATTTTTGCGATGTGCTCAAGCTCTGTTGTTTTGTATGGGATTGACGAAAAAGAAGCTTTTCATGGCAAAAAAGATGCGTATGGCTGTGATTTTTAAGGGATGGAGAGAGGTAAATGAGGTATTTTAGGCAAGCTTCGAGATTGGGTAGGGTTTTAAAATGAGGTCTTTGAAACAAGCGCTTTTCGACAAGGTTTTTCATATCAAAAACCATACAGTAACCGGTTACGCTCTGGCGTCAATTTTCGTCCGCGTAAACTGTAGCGAGTCAAGTGTTTGGGTTTATGCAGCGTAAACTGCACTCAGTTGTCCCCGTTTGTTTGCGCTTTCGCGTTGAAGTTTGAGGGTGTGGGTTAGTTTTTCGTGTCGGAAAAGATCGCTTGCGCTCTGCCTAAAAGCCTGCAGGCATCTCTGCACGGGCTGTATGAAGTATAGGCAGGAGAGCGTTCAGATAGATTTTGCCTTCGCGGCCGCCTGACTGGAAAGCTACTGCCGAACATCCGAACTTTCCGATACTTTGCCCAAAGTGAGCGCGAGCCCTCCATCCAATCCAGTTGAAGGAATCAGCCGATCATCATCACAGCAGAATCTGCGAAGCCAAGTCCGTGATGAGATCACGCTCGATGACGTATGCAGAACGAGTGAGCCAATCAATTGGCTGGTCCTACCTTCATCCGCAAAGTGCGCATCGTGCGCTTCCCATACAAAGAGCAAATAGAAGTGCCAATGTGTGAACCCCTTACAAAGAGCAAGTAGAAGCACCGCAACTGTATTACTTGCTCTTTGTATGGACTCGCCCAGTGATGGCCATTTCGCATTAAGTGCGCAGCGTGTGGATCCGCACTTTCGGAGATTGATGCCTAATGATGACGTCGACGCGCCTCTATTGAGGGGCTTCTGCTTGGGCTGCGGCGGTCTTCTTTGAACCGCCCCCCCTGTGAAGCAACCAACGCCCGCCGCCCTGTGCGTGCTCTGGTTGTTTGGCTGAGCGTGCGCGCGCGTCCTTCTTCGCGAACTGGATCAGTCGCAGTCATGTTTGCCTTCGGTCAACTGGGACAGCTCCGCAAGAGGTTTCTGAGTCTGCGCATTAAGAAAGAAGGCGGCTTGGACGCAGAAGACGACAGCGGCATGAGCAAGCGAAACAGCGGCATGGAGCTCCACGCGGACGAGCGCCTCAACTGCGAGTACCTCGAAGAGTCGCTCACGGTCTTCGTGATTGGCGCGTCCGGCGACCTCGCCAAGAAGAAGACGTACCCGTCGCTCTTTGACCTCTACGTCGCCGGGTACCTCCCGGAGCATGTCATCATCGTGGGCTACGCACGCAGCCAGAAGAGCGAGGAGGACTTCCGCAACCAGCTGGCGCCGTTCATCAAGACCAAGAGCGACGACCAGGCCGCCAAGAAGGAAGCCTTCCTGAAGAAGTGCATCTACCGCCACGGCAAGTACGAGTCGGCCGACGACGTCGCCGCCGTGAGCCACGAGATGATCCAGTTGGAGGACGCGCTCGGCAAGACGGAGCACAACCGCCTCTTCTACTTTGCGATCCCGCCGAGCGTGTTCGTGCCAATCGGCACGTCGATCAAGAAGGCGGCGCTCTCAACGCGCGGTTGGAACCGCCTGATCGTTGAGAAGCCGTTCGGTCACGACTTGGACTCGTTCAACGAGCTCTCGCGTGACATGGGCGCGCTCTACACGGAAGACGAGATCTACCGCATCGACCACTACCTGGGCAAGGAGATGGTACAGAACCTTCTCGTGCTGCGCTTCGCGAACGCGATCTTCGAGCCGATTTGGAACCGCAACTACATCTCGAGCGTCGTGATCACGTTCAAGGAGGATATCGGCACGCAGGGCCGCGGCGGTTACTTTGACAACTACGGCATCATTCGCGACGTCATGCAGAACCACTTGCTGCAGGTGCTGTCGCTGGTCGCGATGGAACCGCCCGTGCTGGCGTCCGGCAAGGACTACTCGAACTACATCCGCGACGAGAAGGTCAAGGTGCTCAACTGCATCCAGCCGATCGTGCTGGAAGACACAGTCATGGGCCAATACCTCGGCGACGCGGACAAGAACGAGCCGGGCTACTTGGAGGACCCGACGGTGCCAAAGGGCTCGGTGACCCCGACGTTTGCCACGGTCGTGATGCGCGTGAACAACCCTCGCTGGGATGGCGTGCCGTTCATCATGAAGGCCGGCAAGGCGCTGAACGAGCGCAAGGGTGAGATCCGCATCCAGTTCAAGGCACCGCCAGGAGCGTCCCACATGTTCCCGGACGTGGAGATCCCGATCCAGGAGCTGGTGCTGCGATTGCAGCCAGACGAGGCCGTGTACATGAAGATGAACGTGAAGAGCCCGGGCTTGGCCACCACTGCGGTCTCGAGCGAGTTGGACCTCTCGTACTCGCAGCGCTACGAGGGCACGGAGGTGCCAGATGCGTACACGCGTTTGATCCTGGACGTGCTCCGCGGCAAGCAGGCCGCGTTCGTGCGTGACGACGAGCTCCGCGCGGCGTGGAAGATCTTCACGCCACTGCTTAACGAGATTGAGACGAAGAAAATCAAGCCGCTGCCGTACAAGTTCGGCTCGCGCGGTCCAAAGGAGAGCGACGAGCTTACCAGCCGCGTGGGCTTCCAGTACCACCGCGGCGCGTACCAGTGGAAAGCTCCTCGCGCGAACAGCTCCCACTTGTAAAGAAGTGGCGGACGAACGAATGAGCGAATGAATGCGTCAGGCTTCGCGAGGAACGCCTCGCGAAGTAGTAGTACTGTACATGTAGCTCGCCTCGCCCTATGCAACATGCATGTGAGGGCGAGCTTCCTCTCTTTCACTCTTGCATGGAATAATATGAACAGCGTAAACCCCACAAAAAGCAAAATACACTAATAATCACATACGCGCTCATGTGCACTGTATCCGGTAGTTCCCATTTCTGCTTGTTGGGGCAAGGCACGGCTGAGCGAAGCCTCGAGGCTTCACGCATGTTGGATGATGGATGATGTTCGAGTCGGCCGTGCTTGCGCATTGGTTGAGCGCGCCATTGTGCAGGGTAGATGTTGTGAGGTTTACTGTCAAAATGCTTGAGAATGTAGACATTAAGCATCTGACGGTATATATAGTAAATCATAACCAGGTACCAATTGGTAACCTAAAACTTTGAACTTTCAAAAAAATGGACCTTGAAACGACGGCCGAAAAACGCCTTGGACGAAGCTGAGTGGCGATCCACCTCTATTTATAAATAAATCCCCACAGCCCCACTCGACGACCCGGCAGCAGCATGCACACTCCAAGCCTCAGCAGCATGCGCCGCAGCAAGGCGCTCTTCCCGGACGACACGGACGACGAGCAGCAGGTCGTGGGGCCACACGCGCCTGGCTCCGACAGCTCCACCAGCGCCAGCTCGGACAACGAGCGTGTGTCCTTGACGGCCCTTATTTCGGTAACACCTGCGCCCGAAGCTGACGACGCTCACGCTGCTGTTGGTGGTGATACTGACGAGGAGGTCTCCGCTGATGCTTTCGCTGCTGAGAGTGGCGCCGCTGTCAGCGCTGAGGACACCCCCGCTGCTGTTGGCGATGTCATTGACGTCACTAGCGCGGTGGTACTGGAAGTCGCCGCTGATGAGTACGCTGCCGCTATGAGCGAGGCTCTCGACAGAGCTGAGGCCAGCATTGCTGGTACTGAAGACGGAGCTGTCGACGACGCCAGCGAGGCCGAAGCCGAAGTTCCCGTTGATGCGTCTGCTGCGGAAAGTGACGTCATTGATGAGACGGTGGACAGCTCTGTCGTTACTGTTGCTGGGGGCGACAACAAGCGAAAGCGAGACGACAGCGACAGCGACAAACAAGACGCGGACGCCGAAGATAAGCGCGACATCACAGACGATTTAGATGAAGACGTGCAGCCTCTACGGCTCAAGAAGGTGTATCGTCCCAAGTCCTCCGCTAGCAGCGAGGACGCGATTGGACGCAGCGCTGCTATGGTGAAACCAGCACGCCACGAGGCATCTCCGAGCTTCGCATCGCCTTCGAGTATGCTGTCACCCATGAAAGACGACTCGAAGAGACGATGCACGCCTCGAAAGTCACGCTTGGGGAAGAAGCCGCAGAACCTGCAGGCACGCTTGGGGGAGACTGAATTGACGGAGAAGCAAGTCGTGAAGGTGCGTTGATGTTCTTACGTTGATGCTTCGCTATTACTTGTGAAGGCCGATTGTCTGACTCGTTTGTGCTCATACTGTTTCACAATGCGAACCTACTGCTCAGATGATCGCGAAGCTCTACGAAGAGCAAGAACAAGACGATCGCGACATGTACGATATCCTTACGCAGACGGTCAAGGAGCAGACGCAATGCGAGCGATCGGACGTCGTGGAAGAGCTGAGTCTGATGGAGTTTCGACGTATGCTCACCTACGGCGAAGTGTCGGTGGAGTCAGTGAGCTCCACGATCTTGCCGTACCTGAAGCTGCAAGCTGATGACATTTTCTACGATCTCGGCTGCGGCTCGGGCAAGATCGTCATCCAGGCGGCGCTACAGACCCCGTGCAAGGTAGCGAAGGGTATCGAGCTCATGCAGAACCGAGTGCAGACGGGGACTGACGCACTGGATCGGCTGCTCGGCAAGAATCTTCCAGTGATGGAGGGCAAGACGGTGGACATTCTTCAGGGCGACATCTGCAAGCCTCCCGAGAAGGCCAACATGATGGACGCGACGGTCGTCTTCATCAACAACGTGTGCTTTGGTCCAGAGCTCATGCTTCGCGTGCAACAAATGCTCAGCATCATGCCGAACCTGCGCCGAGTGGTCACTTTGCGCAAGTTCTGTGTGCGCCATCGTCCTCAAAAGTGCGCGCGCGCTGGTAGCCTCTGCGTGGACTACGTGCATCCTCCTGAAGAAGCCGAGATCTTCGTGTCGTGGGCGAGCAAGACGTCCGTGTATCTCTACGAGCGCGTGGCATATTCGGTGGCGCAATTGGCAGCGATGATGCAGATCCCTGGCGCAGCGGAGCAGCTGTCGTCGAGCCAAGAGACAGTATAACTAGACGAGACAGAGAGGGTGCGTGAGCTCAGCAAGGCGCATGTACGGATAATAGAGAACATCGACGACGACGACAGCAAGTGTCCCTGGTTGAGCTCAAGCGAGAGAGGGTATAGAAAGATAAAACGGTTCAGGCAGTAGCGCTCCAACGCATGATCAACGGTGGGCAACGTGGCTCTCTTGTTTTAGAGGGAAAAGCACTTTGCGATGATCCTCTTCCTCTAAAAGATGGCTTGAGTTCCCCACTGGAAAATGGCGTGACAAACGAATGGAGCTGCTGGTTGACAGGTTTTCCATTCTGTACGTTTTTGTGAATGACATGTATCGTTTTTGCATTTTCTTTTTGCCTCTCCTGTTTGCATTGGGTAAGAAATCCGCTGCAGTGGTAGCGCTTTCTCATGCTGTCGGAATGGGGTTCAACCACGCGAGTGTGAGCAGCTCAGATTTCGCCAACCAACAACTGCACCAACCAAGGACTGAAGATGCAACAGTTATGGTTTCATACCTCGCCGTCACGTCCCATGGCGTCTCTCGTCCACCCGTCGAACTGTCTACCAGCAACAGCACCAGCCAAACGACAAAAGCTAAGCATAAAAGTAATGTTACAGCTGGTCAGGAGGAGTCTGTGCAAGCGCGTGCTTTGCCCTCAGGAGCGCAGATGCATCCAGTGGTTTACCACATCCGAGCAAGTTTCCGGACGCAAGCACCACCACCACAAGCAACCTGAGCACACCGACTCCACGCATACATCTCGTGATAAGAGACGCCGAGACTCGGTGGCTCCCGTCTCGATCTTCCTGTCGCCGACGTCCGAGTGGAAAGATCACTTCCGCGCGCAAGTGCACGCGCGCAACGAGCGCTCAAAGCACAGTCCGTTCGTGCGACGCGCGTACAACCGATTCGTGCGGACGCGTCCGGATCTGAAGCACTGCGGATTGGCAAAGTTTCATCCTGTAACGCGCTTGCGCTCGCCGTGGCTGCCGCAGCGCCGTCTGCCAGCGTTCAGCTACCTGAAAGACCGGTTGCACAAGAAGAATCGCCCGCAGGCCACAGCGCGCCGCAACAGTTTGCTAAGATCTCGCCAGCACACTCAGCCGCTTGAAGTACTGCTGCGATCACGCCCTCGGCGTCGACGTCCGAGGCAACAGAAGTTCTCTTGCTCGATAACGCAGTATCTGCAGCCCCAACCTCTGAGAGATGCCATGGTTGCTGTGTGGAAAGAGCGACGAGCGCCAACGAAGAAGCCGCTTGTGCAGCGCATCAAGCGAAGGAAGCAATAGACAAGAGTGAATGAGTGAGTGCACAAGTAAACCAAACAAATCCTTTCGTTGATGTTGAGTGGAGATCTGGGTCTGCTTGATTGCTCTCTTTCTTGTCTTCATGAACGTCCTTGTACTATATCTACATGAATGCGCTTTCACCACCACTCCACACCACCTACCATGACTTTCGCACTCAGCCCCCGTCCTGACTCGGACAGATACGAAAGAACTGTTTCAACTCATCGCTTGCTTACTAACTCGTTTCCCAATCAGATGAGCTGCGCCACCAGGTCATCCTGCTGGAAGAAAATCGCCTCGTAAAAGTTGCGGAACGCCTCCATCTCGCCCACGCCCTGCGAGTATTTGAACACGTAGCTGTCCGGACCGGACGACAGCAGCTTGCTGATCTCCGACTGCAGGCACGGGATGAGCTTCGCGAGCGGCGGCGCAGGCTTAGCCAGTCGCGCTTCCTCGTCTTCTTCTATGATTTTCTGCGACGTGTACCCGTAGACGACCTCGTTCAGGTCCTGGAAGGCGTTCCCGCACAGAAAGCCAAGACTGTGCTGCAGCGCCGGTGCGAACAGGTCGCTGTCAAGCAAATCCCAGAGGTCGTTGAGCAAGCTGATCACGTGCTCGTTCTGCGATGGCTTCTTGTCCGGGTAGATGAGGAATGACCGCCACAGCGCCAGCTCTGGGGCATCCTCCGACGACTCCTGCGACGGGATGATCGACAGGAAAATGGACTGGAGCAACTCATTGAGCTCCTCACGCTCAACCTTTGCCTTGCGACTGACTTCCCATCTACAGCAGTACGGCAAACAATCATGCCCAATGAATGAGATATGAGGCAACATATCACAAGCACATACTATAATGAAACACAAGTGATCAACGCAATGACGTACTTCTTGAGCTGCTCGTTCGCGGCAACCGCGCTTTCGACGTGGCTCTTAATCTTTTGTAGCCCTTCATCCAGGAAATACTCGAGTCCAGACGCGAGGAACGCGTGGTGCGCAGCAGCGTGCGCCTTTTCTTCCTCTTCCCTCGAGCCTCCGAACGCGAAGAGGTCCTTCGCGGCCTTGCTCTTCTCAAACACGCGCTTGCCGATGATCGACACCTGCGCGAACACGAGCAAATGCCAGAGCCCGAACGCGATCAGTGCCGTGAAGTACCGCGTGAGCGCGAGGTTCTTCGCCTGCTCCCAGAGCGCGTTGCGTTTCTGCTTCTGGGTCTTGTCGAGCGTCTTGAGCTCATGCACGACACTCTCAAGGTCCACGAGTGCGTAGAGCTTGCTCTTGAGCCGCGGTAGGAAGCGCTGGATCGTGGCGTTGCTCTCCTCAGTCGTGCTTGCGAGCGACAGTTGTAGGCGCTGGTGCTCCGCCATCTGGCGTTGCAGCTGCTGCGTGAACTTCTCCGCCTCGTGCACCATGCGCGTGTACGCGTAGTAGGCGCCGGCCGCGCACGCCGCCGTCACGGTGGTGGCCACCAGCAGCTTCTTGTGGCGGCGCGCGAAGCCGAGCGTCTGCTCCTTCGCGTGCTGCAGAGCCGACCACATAGTGTTGTCTCCTGCCTCTCCCTCTCTTGCTGGCTGTGTCTTGCAAGCGAACTTGGAAATGCAAGCATTTTCACGCGTCACTATTCAGCGGTCCTTAATACAAGTGTCCTTATATATGCAGCGCTGTCCAAGTTTGATACAAACGACAAGTGAACTTGGACACAGCCACGCTTGGCCAATCAGCTTTTTTTCCATTTCAAAAAAATGATTAGTTGTATAAGATTTCCACCAATCACCTTGCTCGATTGTGTTTTGAGTTTACCTAAATTAGAGAATCTAAGCCTAAAATTACTCTCACCCAAGTCCATCGGGCGACTTGGCTTGGATCAAAGCCCGTTTTCTGAGCATCAACAGTTGCTACAACCAAGATCAATCAGGAGGCTCAATACTATGAGTACCAATGGACGCTTCGACGCGCTCTTCGCGACGCTCGCGCAGCAGCACGACGGCGTGGAGGCGCTGCTCGACTCGTTCTTCGACTTCATGCACCGCAAGACCGACTTCTACGTGGTTACGAGCGACCCGGCGAAGCGCAAAATGGGCTTCCTGCCAGGCCACGCGCAGCAAAAAGTGCGTTGATGTGTGCTGCCATGCCAGAGGCATGAAGCTCATGCGCGCACCTTTCATAGACTGACCAGGCTGTCGTTGGTTCTGCTTACACTGCTGGGCTATGTGCAGGTGCTCCGGGCGTTCCTAAAGTATCCGTTCAAATACCTTGATGGCAGCCTCGCGAGTGCCACTAGCAGCTCCAATGACAACAGCAACAACAAAAGCACCGTCGTCACTAAGACCAAGGCGTTGAAAGAGGAAAAGGTCCCAATATCAGCTTCATTGGCCCCCGTTCGATCGCAGGAGAGCAGCGCGAACTCAGCAGCTGCTGCTCAGCCTGCTACTGCTGCTGCTGCTGCTACTACTGGTGTCAAGAGCGAGCGTCCAACGCGACAGGTCAAGCGGACCGAGAGCGGCAAGCAGCGTACGTTTGCCCACATATTTCCGCATGTAGCTTCGTGATCAAGACCGCACTGTCCTGCTCATTGTCTCATTCCTTTTCGTTCTGTGTTCTGCGTTGCTCTTGATGTGATATAGTTCCTGTGGGTAACGGTGGCTCGACAAAAACGTACACGTGGACGCAGAATCTGGACGAGACGACCGTAAGTGCTTGCTTCAGTTGGATGCATCGCAATATGACACCCCGATAACCTCATCACTGCGTTATATAGATATATGTGGAAGTACCTCCAGGCACGCGCTCCCGAGACCTCGAGTGCAAAATCACTGCCACGCACGTCCGCGTCGTCTTGAAGAGCGCTGTTGACGCAGCAGACACGAAGCCACTGCTCGACGGCGATTTCCCCGAAAAGATCCGCTCGGACGAGAGTGTTTGGTCGCTCGAGAGCGGCAGCAGCACGCTGCAGATCGCGCTTGAGAAGATCAAAAAGACGTGGTGGGCGAGCGCGCTCACGGGCGACGACGAAATCGACACGAGTCAGGTGGACTCGAAAAGGGAGATGCACGAGTACGACGACGAGACCCAAGGCGCGATCCGCAAGGCGCTCTTCGACCAGCAGCAGCAGCAGATGGGGCTCCCCACCAGCGATGAGATGCAGCAGAAAGAGCTCTTGGCGCAGGCAAGGAGAGTGCCAAACTCGCCTATTTAAACCAAAGACGCAGAAACTCTTGGACCATTTAATTGGGCTCTTGGCAATCTGATCGGCTGAATGCGAGTGTCTATTGGTTGTTTCTGCTTCTCATCATGGAGGAGATCTCTTCGTCTTGGGGTGGGCAAGATGTCAAGGGCTCCCGATGTCTGGCTTTGAGTTTAAAAATCTCGTTCATTTTCAAATAGTAAAATACACTTTTTACAGAATGCCCCAGTGGCGCTCGAACCCGTTCAGAAGACGGCAAATGGCTTGCGCTCCGCTCATCTAATCCGACAGAAATTCACAAAGAAAGCCAGGGGAAACGTTAGCTTTTCATCTGTCAACACCAGTGATTCGCATGGATTTCTTTTCGCTCGTACCGGGTACTCGGAGATGGAAATGGTTTCGTCCAACTGCAGCAGCATCATACAAAGAGAGAGACAGAGAGAGAGGTGCACAACGGTTAGACCATGTCCTCGAAATAACCGCACAGCCCGGTTAGCAACATTGCAACTCACGTAGTTGGTATTTTCCTTGTCGATGTGGCCGTGGGCCATGGCGCCGAAAATGAACACAACCGGCTCGTCCGCCGGCAGCGTCTCCACGAACTCCCACGGGTTCACGAGCTTTCCAGTGCGCGACAGAGCTGTAGGCAAGACGAACATATTCGATACAATCAACAATCGCAAGAGACGCACAACATAACCAAAGAAAGCATCGTATCGAAATGCGCACCGTATTTCTTGGTGTTGGCAGGAAGGTACTTGGTCACCGGATTCTTGATCACGTTCAGCAGCGTCTGGTTGCCGTCCGACGAGCGGATCTTGAGCGTATGCAGCAGTTGCACTACAAGTACAAACATACACAAACCACAAAAAGCGTTAGCGTATGTTGCAACTCCAGTCTTAGCCCAAGTAACCAACCACACAGTAGCCTTCTTCTTACCCATCAAACCGGCGAAACGTTTGTAGGTTCGCGGCACGCGCATCTGCGAGCTCACATCGATGAGCACGTCCTTGGTCGAGCGAATGTAGACCTTGAGGTAGCCGGCTTTGTTGAGCGGCGAGTCGAGCACGGCCATGAGCTCCTGGTGCAGAATGTCTGGACGCGACTGCGACGGCTCGCGATTGAGCTTCTTGTGCAGACCCTTGTGGTCGTCACAGTTGAGCAGCTGATAACCCTTGGAGGTCTTGACGGTCTCCAGCGACGCCTGTTCCAGGATGATGATCACCTGGCGGCGCTTCTGGTCTTCCTTGGTGACGCCGCTCATGCTTGCTGCTAGTGTTGCTGTTGTTATTGCTGTTGTTATTGCTCTCTGTGTCAATCTATCGCTTGACAGGCTGACCAGTGCATGTGCAGCCAAAAGCAAAGTGAATAGGTGCGCCAGCAGGATTATTGATCTTAAGGTACGCTATATCGTGAACAACGTTTCACTAAATTGGCAACTTATATTTTGTATGTGATGTGATAGCTGTGCAAAAACGTACTTTTGTGGCGATCAGGAGAGCCAATGCTTGGTCACCAGCGACTTTCGACCAATCCGAGTCGCGAATTACACAGAAAATGCACACATCCGCCCACCTCAACAAGAAAGGTGCGCGCCTGTTCAAGCTCATGACCCGAATGGGCTTCAACAGTGCCAGGTGGCGAATGTCGTGAGTCGTGTATCTGTCTGTCCGCCTGTGCAAATGCCCATGCGCGTCACCTTCTGCTCGTCAGATAGAGCCCACGCACGTCATGTCGCTCAGGTCGTGCTGGTTCTGCTGCTTGCGCTGGTACTATTGCAGCCATGCCCGCTAACCCACGCAATGGTGGTGCGACGGCCTTGGACGGTGCAGCAGTGGTGCAAGAGCGTAGAGCAGCCGCAATGGCCTTTCGCATACCAGAAGAGCGGCACTCAGACGCTCGAATGGAAAGGACGCATCAACTCGAACCGCCAGGACATGCGCCACCAGTGCGCCGTCTTCGGCGTACAGAGCAAGTGCCGCCGGTGCGAGGACATCGCGTGCGGCGCCGCTGGATCGAGCGCCACGTGCGCGTACCAGCTCCAGGGCATTAGCTGGAGTCAGCTGTCCAAGAACATCCCCACGGTCACAGACGTCCCCTGGGCAGTCGGAGGCAAGCACCGCTACGACTACGGCGGCGGCTCACACGTGTGTTTGTTTTTATCAGGTGGCGGCTGCATCTCGCCCTTCCAGACTGACTACAGCGCTTGTGTTGTGCGTTGCTGGGGTACGAACTCTGGAGCGATCCGCGCTGGAGTGCATCCGGAGCGAGGCAATGCCAGTCGCTTGCCCATGGGTGATGCTGAAGTCGCGGACATCTGGAGCTACCCGACGAATCAGACAAGTGACGGCAAGCCCCAGGGTCTCGTCAGTACGCTCGCTGGCTCTGGTGAGAGAGGGTTCCTCGATGGCGCAATGCAGTCCGCCAAGTTCAATAACCCACAGGATGTCGCAATAGACTCGAAAGGTTTTGTGTACGTGGCGGACACGGACAACCACCGCATCCGGCGCATTGACCCCATGACACAGACAGTCTCGACCATCGCCGGCGACGGCATTCAGGGCTATACAGACGGTGCTGCGATCAGCGGCGCCAGATTTTCATTCCCCACGGGCGTTGCTGTTTACGAAGACCCCGCCAGCAGCGGCAAAGTGACGGTTTACGTGGCGGACACTGGCAACCACCGCATCCGCAAGATCGTCGACGGCGTCGTGTCGTGCGTCGCGGGGCTCTGTGGTAACGGCGTCGAGAGTGCGATTCTGGTGAAATCTCCCGCTCGTCCCCACCCTGGACTGGCAGACGGCGACTCGTTCAGTTCCCGCTATGACACGCCCATGGGCATCGCAGTGGACAAGAACCAGATCGTGTTCGTCGCAGATACAGGCAACCATCTCATCCGGCGCATCGAGTGAGTGGAGTTTGCTTGACGTATACGGATTATGGTTCTTTGTCTACTGCTCAATCCTTTAATATCTCTGGGTCTGTGCTAACTAGGCGAGACGGAACAACCAACACGCTCGCAGGAAACGTGGCTCCGAGCGAGATCGACGTCCCAGGATGCGTTCCGCCATGTCTGCGAGGCGTCGCCGGGTTCCGCGATGGGAATCTCACGTACGCGCAGTTCAACAGTCCGCGCGATGTAGCGATTGGGCCGCAATCGACCGTGGTCGTGGCGGACGGTCACCGTATCCGACGAATCAACTACGACGGCACGACGTCTAGTTTAGAGACGATCTCGTCGTCGAACCGAGTCGTGACGCTCGCGGGTTCGCAGGTGCCGGGTAATGTGGACGGATCTGGTGATGAAGCGACTTTCAACTCGCCAGCGGGGGTGACGGTCAGCGCCGACGGACGAGTGTACGTCGTGAGCCCAGTCACGTGCAAGCTCCGCCAGGTGTCTACGGCTTCGCTGGTTGCGCGCGCGGTGACCTGTCTCACGACTGCATCCGAAGTGTTGCTGCCCAGCGGCTGTTCGTCCTATGAGCCGCCAGTCGATGAGCTCTTCACCAAAGCCTCACCTGTCACCAACAACATTTACTATAACTACCGCAACCGGAGCATATCGGATTCAATTGACGGACGCACTTTGCTTGGACGCAAGATCAAGGACTGTACTGGCACTCCACCCATCGATGAGCTCGAGTCTGGCGACAAGTCATTGCCGATCCTTGACAGCAGCAACAATATCATCCAAGCGATCAAGGAAGACCGCGAGGACGGTACGACTATCAAGATCAACTGCCCTGCGTCGTGTGCTAGTCAGCAGACGCCCGCAAAGGGGAAAGTGTACGGAACCACGTTTTACACGGACGTGTCCTCGATCTGCCTCGCTGCGATCCACAGTGGTGTGTTGCTGAACGCAGTCGGCGGACTTGTCGTGCTCACGCTGGAGCGCGGCGTGAACTTCTACGTCGACGCGATTCGACTAGGCACCTCGGCTAATGGAATTGTATCTAGTGACATGTCAAGTGTCTACGCAGCAGCGCGCTTGTTTAGCATTAAAAAGTATCCAATGCCGCAGGTCGAAGTCGAGACTGTTGCTGGCGCGCCGTCAGCGCTACTGAGAAGCGGCTGCGGATTCCAGGATGGCATGCCCCCGCTCGCGTCGCGATTCAACGGTCCAAGCGGCATTGAGATTTTCCCGCAGCAAAGTCTCACACGCACGCAGCTCGTGTTCATCGCTGATAGCAAGAACCACCGCATTCGGCAGATGACGGCGACTTGCGCCAAAATATGCGAGAACGGAGGCACTTGCGTAGCTCCTGATACGTGCAGCTGTCGAACTGGCTGGTCTGGGGATGACTGCTCGATTCCCGTGTGTCAAACAGTGACTTGCAGCGCCCGCCAAGTCTGCGTCGGTCCGAACATGTGCGCCTGTATCCCTGGGTACACTGAAGCTGGTTGTAACACTGCGACTTGCGCCCAGACGTGCGCGAACGGCGGGTCTTGCTCTGCACCTGACACCTGCACTTGCAGTAGTGGATGGTTTGACTCGAACTGCACGACACCCGTGTGCACGCAGACCTGCGGGAACGGTGGGAACTGCACTGCTCCCGACACCTGCAGCTGCCCTCTCGAGTGGAGAGGAGCGGACTGCCGCGTCCCCGTTTGCTCTCAGCAGTGCAAGAATGGCGGAAACTGCGTCGGCCCCAACACGTGTCTCTGCGCCGCAGGATGGAGTGGGCACGACTGTAGCCTGCCGATCTGCTCCCAGGGATTCTTTGTGCCGCACCCGAGCGGATACGCGAATGCACTTTGGCGACCGTTCTCGTTTGAGAACTACGCGCCGTGCGACTTGCACGCCTGGTGCGACGCCACAGACGAGTTCGATTGCCTGTATCGAGCGCCAATGAGCCCAGTGATGAACGTCTCGTTCGGCCCCTCTGGGCGTTTAAAGACCGGGCGAGTGCTCGATCCTTATTCCGACCTTCTCAACGCATTGATAACCGGAAACCCGCGCGGCTGTATGTTCCTCGAAGTCGGCAAAACCGCGCTCACGAATTACCAGTACATGAACGAACTCAATAGTACGAGCGGGTTCTATCGCTTCTCGCCCTTTATTCCATTTGGATGGAACGCGGGCAAAGCTCCCTGGCGAGGCATCGCAGTGGCTGAAGTCGGCTTCTTGCCTCCATTCACGCTAGCCAGTGACCGTCAAGTCGCGCTTGTGGAGAAGCGCGACATGGTGCAGGGCGTCTACGCGTGCGCAAACGGCGGTAGTTGCGTTGCTCCTGGAGTCTGCGAGTGCGCTGCTGGGTGGATTGGCTTTGACTGCCGTACGCCCGTGTGCAACCAGGGCTACTACGTGCCCACGCAGTCCAAGTTCGTCACACCAGACCCGCCCGAATCAGTGGATCCGCGGCAACCGATTTCGAATCCGACGTACACAGCGCTGGTCGAGACCATCGCGTACGATAGCTACACGACCAAGACGGAGACTCGCGGCAATACGCGATACCTTCCAGTCCAGGGAGGGTACTCGTGCTCTATCCGCAGTATTACGGAATGGGAGAAGCCGGTGACAATCGGGCCGAACGCGTCCGCAGAGCGCTACTACGACCACCCAAACTACGTCTCACTCTACATGGACAAGACCCTGAGCGCGGACGGCTACTACCACACGTACTGGGTCGACATGTTCTGGCCACCACTTTACAACCTCACCACGCCGCTGCTGGACAATACTCGAGAGGGCTGGAAGCGCGGCGGCACGTGGTACTATCTGGCGGGACGCAAGTGGCAAAAGGGCAAGTGCCTCGTCGAGTTCAAGCGCACGTGCCCAGCGAGAGACTACCTTCCAGTTGATCTGGTGAGCGGGAAAGCCGGGGTGCTGGTCGTGGACACGGACGCCTCGTACCGTCCGCAAGTGCAGTACACGATCGCAAAAGCCACACGAACGGGGTTCTGGAATGCCTCGCTTTTTAACGGTGAGTGCGTCGATCAAGTCGTGCGTGGCTGCTTCAACAACGGCACGTGCGTTGCTCCAGACACTTGTGTATGTGCGACTGGGTGGACTGGTTCAGACTGTACGATCCCCATTTGTGAGCAGTCGTGCCTCCACAATGGCAATTGCACGCTCCCGAACCGATGCACCTGCGAGATTGGTTGGACGGGCAACGACTGCTCCATCCCCATGTGCGCGCAGGATTGTCGCAATGGAGGCAAGTGCGTCGCACCAGACACGTGCGAATGCAAGACCTGGGCGTCCACGTGGCGCGACGGACGCGAGAATGGCGGTCAACCAGTGTTCAAGAAGCCTAACGGACTGCCACAGGACACCGGGTACACTGGGTATGACTGCAACACGCCCATCTGCGTCCAGGCAGAGCGCTTCATATTGAACACGGAGCGGGTGGCCGGTGATTTCCTGTCGTTGCGCGGTCATGGAAAAAACGGGAAGCTCGCGTGCAGCACGTATCGCTGTCCGCAATACGACGAAGAACTCATTTCGAACGACGGTCACTCGTTCCAGAGCGGCTGCTCGATTGGGAACCCACTACCCAACCCCATCGGTGTTCTCACGGACGCGAGGAAGATCGCGAATATTCGCGAATACAGAGATGCATACAACACCAATCGCATGTCGGACGACTATCTCTGCGAGAACCTGGTTTGGCAGCAAGGCGACTACACGTTGGGCCGCTCCACGCGCGTCAACTACGTCAACGTCACGAAAGTGTCGGATGAAACTTGGGTCTACGGCAAGCAAACCCCCGGCGAGGGAGTCTTCATGTGCTATAACAAAGGGTCGTGCATTTCTCCAGACACGTGCTCTTGTGGGGACGGGTGGCAGGGGATCGACTGCAATGTGCCCATCTGTCGCTTTCTCCAGGCGAACGGTTCTGTGCAAACCGGATGCATGAACGACGGAGTCTGCGTCAACAAAGACAAGTGCGAGTGCATCCAGATCGAGTCCACGTTGAACGAGAAGTATCCGACAGCTCCGATTGGGCTCACAGGATACTTTGGCTCGGACTGCGCGCTTCCGATCTGCATCCAGGGCGTGTTCGATCCTTCCTGCAAAGAGGCCAACTCGGCAGGTGTCGATGGCTGCTATCGGTGCAGGAATGGCGGCAAGTGCGTCGCGCCGGACGAGTGCGAGTGCGCTGCAGGTTGGTCCGGTTTCGACTGCAGCACGCCGATCTGCACGATCGATAGCGTCAACAGTACGCTCCGAAAACAGTTATTCACAGTGGACGACCAGAAAGTACTCGATTTCCAGGCGGATCCGTGCGGAACCAACGGCGGACGCTGGGGAAAAGAGATCTTCAACGGCGCGCTCGTGGGGCAGGGCAACTGCACGCTGCCGTCGCTCTGCACCTGTCTCTGCCGACAGAAGTACGACAAGACGCTCTGTGAAGACACCGGTGAGTTCTGCGAGAAGCCGTGGCATGACCCGTTCCATCGCTCGATCCCACTGGGCTTTGTCTACGGCACGAAGGACTGCGTCGATGGCTTCCAGGGGATTGAGGACGAGAAAGGGCGGTTCTTGAGCTGCCACTTGCAGATCTACGTGCCCACGACGTTCCGGCGCTATACCGTGTCGATCGTGGCGATCCTCTCGATCTTCAGCCTCTTCTTCCTCATCGGCTGGTCGTACCTGCGCCAGCGCATTCGACGCAGACTGCTGCTCGCAAAGGCCGAGCGCCGGCGATCGCGGAAGAACTCGGAGGAAAATCCGACCAAACCGAAATCTGGGGCTTTCACGCACGCGAAGAAAGACTAACAAGCTGACAAGCGGCGAGAAGGAACTCGAATGGAGAAGTGGACGACACCGCGAACAACAGCAAATGGCTGGTTGTATTAGTATCCTATCGACAGAAATCTGTCAAACTATAGAGTGGTCATGATAATAAAACTAACTCGCCCAATCATATCTACTTCCAGTTTTCTTCCTCATCTCTCACGATACGAGCATCTGAATGGGGATCTGCGATGTTGTGGCAGAAGACGAAGCTTCAGCAGCGTTTGTGGGCGTCGGAGATTTTGACGACGGCTGCGACTCGCTATGCGCTGCAACTGCTGAGCTGAGTTCTGCTATTCTCTCGCCGACTGGGCTCGCCGCAATCGCTCGTCGGAGGTATTCATCTCTCCTGGACTGCGACTCTGCCATAAACCCTGCCAACGCCTCAGACGATCGGAAGGCTCCACTTTCAGATGACCCAATGCGCGGCGCAACAACGCTTCTGTCCACTGGCGCATCGCGACAGCGCACAGCCTTCATTATCGATTCTTCCAGACAGTTATGCGGCGCTGGAAAGCTGAACGCGCGTCGGTAGTCGTCTTCCTCGTAGCGAAAAGAACGATCTTCACTTCTCAGAGCCTCTTCGCAGATACGCTGCACCTTTCGCTCCAGCACCGCCAAAGACGGGAACTCCTCCACCACCTGATCAAACCACGCGCTCATGCTAGTCTCCGAGTCGAACATGTGTCTGTACAGCGGCGCGAAATTTGCGGAACCCTCGAGAAACACCAAGCGAATGTGCTGCGAACGCGCCTCGCGATGGAACGGTAGCTTGCGGTCCAGCAGGATCTTCTCCCAGTTAGCCACGCCGTACCGCGCCATACCGTCGAACACCGCGAGGTCGTGGATCCACGGACACCACCACACGGGCATGTCCCGCACTAGCTCCTCGCTGCCGGACCGCAAGTACGCGATGAGCTCTGACTGCCTGTTTGACACGGTGTTCAGGACGTCATTCAGGAGCTGCGAGCGACGCAACGTCACCCACGCGTGGTGCTTCGCCTTCAGCCCGTGCGCCAACACGCCTTCGTGCGCATCGATGAACTCGATCCCGATTAGATCTGCCAGCGCGACTGCGCGCTGATCTGCAGCAAGCGGATCCGCTTTCATGTTCGCGACCTCAATGCATTTCGGCAGGAACTTTTGTTCGTAGAACTGACGCGCGAGCTCCGCGGTCTTGTTCAGTTTGCCCCATTTCACAATGTTCGTCCACGAGATGCTGTCGGTCTGCCACGCAAATGGTCGAATCAACCCATCCGCACCACTACTAGACGCGCTACCAATAGCAGCAGCAGCAGCAGCAGAGACCGAGCTCTTCGCCTGGATGCGCGGCGCGCCGTAGAGTCCGATCAGATACGAGAATGTGCGTCGCTCCTCTTTCGTCCAGTCCCGCGGTTTGATCTTCTGACCGATGATCGCGTCCGGCATCTCGTTCGCATTCTTGATCACTGTCATCTGGCGCAACACGTCCAGTTGCCCCAGCTGCACAGCCTTCATCTCTACGCGGCGCAGGGCCGAAAGTCGTTGCTTTCTCTCTAGTGCCGCTTGGCGCTGCTGCTCGATGCCCGCACGCTCCTTCTTGAACACCTCCAGCTCTTTCTGCCGCTTGATATCGTCGGCAGACAAGAGCCAGAACAGCAAGCGATTCATCTGCTGTACCTCGGGCTGCTTGAATTTCCTGTCAGAAGAAGATGCTGCGCCGCTGCTGCCGCTGGCTTCTCCTTCTCCACTGTCGTCTTCCTTCTTCACAGCCGAGGTCTCTTTTGCTGCATTCCCGTTGCTACTCGATCCGGACTGGTTCTTCGTGTCCGCATCATCGCCATCGTCCCCGTTCACGGTGCTATTGTCATCGTCGTCCGATTCGCCATTACTCATGGTCACATCCTCGCTCTTCTCTTTCTTCTCAGCAACCGCCTTTGATTCGGAAGAAAGAGCATTATCAGCAGTCTCTTCTTTCCCGTTAGTTTCGCGGCTATTTCCATCGACTGACTGCTTCTCATCCGCGCTTGCACCTGTCTTCTTGTCTTCTTTGGCTTCAGCTTCCTCCGCTTCTTTCTCGAGCTTCGCGAAACGCAGACGAGAGTCGCCGAGGATCTGAGCACAGCGTCCATATCCGTGGAGGAACACACCCATGAGCAAGTGGCGGTCAGCTTCCTGGTCCCACCACGGAGTGATCTGAGTCCACGACGGACGCTCGCTAATGTCGACCAGGTCGAGCGTCGCTATCACCTTGGGCACGCCGTAGTACGCAACTCGCTCATCCAGATCAGCTGTCGCAGGAGACGGTGGTGGCTTTGGCTTGCCAACTGGCTCGGCTTCATTGTCACCCTCCGGCACTGCTTCTCCTTCCGTCATCTGTTGATCGTGCTGGGCATAGTACTCAGCGTCCAGCTTGTCACATGCGGCACCAACAAGGCGCTGCAGTCGAACAAGCATGTCCAGACGGATGAGCACGCGACGAGCGCCGCCTTGCTTCAGCTTGAGCACAAACTCCTCGTCCTTGAGCACTGGTGCGATCTCTTCTTCGTCCACGAGCGACTCTTTCTGAGCGTACAGAGACGCACGAACGACTGACTTGATGAACACCGAGTCGTCCTTTGAGGTCGATGTCAGAGACTCTACCGACGAGAGTCCCAGAACGTAGATGAATTCGCGCGCAAACTGCTCCACCTCTTCGACAGTGCGACTTCCGCCGCTCTGACTGCGGATGATCTCCCATCGTCCTGGTCCAAAGTGCATCAGCGCTCGCTGCAAGCGATCTCGACCGTTCAGCGTCCAGTCACGCGGCTCCTTCTTCTCTTCCGCTCGCTCCCGCTCTTCCTTCTCCCGCTCCTTCTCCTTGCGCTCGGCTTCCTTTTCCTTCTTGTCAAGCTCGTCCTCTTCTTCTCCATCTGAATCAAACATCCCAGAGGTTCCAAAACGAGAGACTCGAGTTCGCTTGCGCTGCAATGGGACATCGTCTGCCAGTTCCGACGGGTCTGGCTCCGTCAGTCCCACCGCCTTCTTCCAGAAGTCAGGATCGTCAATATCGATGTCGTCCGAGGTCGTCGCCGAAACGAAACTCGCCTTCGAGAAAGACGATTTCGCCTGCTGCTCGTACTGCACAATCTGGGTCGATCTCTGCAAGATCTGGTCAATGTCAGCAGCACAGAACTGCTCCGCTGCAGTGTCGTCGTCGCGAAAGACGTCATACGCGCCACGCTTCAGCAACTCATCGATCTCCTTCGACTCCTCAGCTTTCGACGTTTTCTTCTTGCCGTCCTTTACTTCTTCATTCTCGCGACGCATGTGGGTCAGCACGGCTTTGTCCAGACCCAACTTTAACGATGCCTTATGGAACATGTGCATCTCGTAGGTCTTTCGCGTAATCAAACGGTAGATCTTCACAGAATGCGTCTGACCGATACGATGCGCGCGAGCTTGGGCTTGAAGATCGTTCTGAGGATTCCAGTCACTGTCAAAGATGATCACGGTGTCTGCAGCAGTCAAATTCAGCCCCAGACCTCCAGCTTTTGTCGACAGCAGCATCACGAACCGATTGTACTCTGGCTTGACGAAGCGATCCACAGCAGCTTGTCTATCATTGCCGCGAATGTTTCCGTCCAGGCGTTCGTGCAGGTATCCCATATACCTCACGTAGTCCTCAATGATGTCAAGAACGCGTACCATTTGACTGAAGATCAGCACTTTATGTCCACCGTCCTTCAGCCGCGGCAGAAGTTTGTCCAGCAACACCATTTTGCCGCAGCACTTGACCATCATCTCGTGTCGTTGAGCGTCCGTGATAAGCCCTTCGCTCAGAATATCTTCCACGCCATTGTTCAGGTACGGATGGTTGCAGCATTTGCGGAGCTCCATCATCACGTTCATCAGGTTTGGCACGTTGTGAGGGTTCCCGCCGCGGTTCAGAAATGTCGTGTTTTTTTCGTAGATGGCTCGATACCATTGCTTCTGCACGGGTGTGAGCTCGACTTCGATAATCGTTTCTTCTTTGGGAGGCAGCGATTTCTCGACATCTTCCTTCACGCGTCGGAGCAGATACGGCTTGAGCATCTTGTGCAGGTCCGCGACTTGCTGTGCTTCGTGGAGATCACCAAATTTCTCCAGGAAATCGTGCACACTCGGAAACGATTTCCCGTCCAAGAAGTTGAGCAGCGCCCACAGTTCTTCCGTCTTGTTTTGCAACGGAGTACCTGTGAGCAGCACACAGTGGTCACGACGCAGCGACCGCATCTGTTCGACCAAGCGCGACGCCTGGTTCTTCAGGCGATGCGCCTCATCGACCACCAGACAGCGCCACTTGATCTTTGCGAGAATGCTGATGTCTTTGATCGCGACTTCATACGTCGTCACCAAGATGTTGAACTTGAACGGTTTCTTCTTGTCAGGCTTGTTGTGGCTGTCAGGATAGTAGAATTCGTACTCGCGGATGATCTCGCGAGCATCACCATTGCCGTGGTACACGATACAGTTCATCGTGGTCCAGGTCTCACATTCATTTTGCCATTGCGCGATCAGTGACAGTGGCGCCACAATCAGGAAAGGTCCGCGCGACATGATGTTCTCGCTGAAGCGCAGTCTATCCAGGAACGCCAGGGTCTGGATCGTTTTGCCGAGACCCATCTCGTCAGCCAAGATGCTCGGACGCTCATTGTACCAGTTCCAAATGAGCCAGTTGAGACCCTCGAGCTGGTACGCGCGCAGCTTCAGCGTCTGATCTTCGCCAAACAGCGGAGATTCGTCGAGTTTTCGGTACTCGCGAAGCGTTGGACGCGGCAGAGGCTCCCAAGACTCTTTCGGTGGTACGACCTGGAACTTCTTATACTTCTCGATCGCGACATCGTCCTTTAGATCACACGCGCGTTCCCAAGTCGCGTCCGTGTACGGGAGGATACGCCATTTCACAAGGTACCGTACGCCATCGTCCACCGGCGCATCTGGAAGTAACGGATCTGCTGGGATCGGGGTCTCTTTGCGATCCGCGAGAATGCGATGCACTTCCAGATACTCGGGGTTGAAGTACTCCCTCTCACTTTCTTCATCACCTTCTTCAAAGGGCTTGTGGTGGTGGTGATGGTGCTCTTTCTCATGGAACCGCTTGATTCGCTGCTTGTTGTTGAACGCGTCGATCTCCAGGAGTACTTCCAGTGACTCCCACGAGCAATGCAGGTACGAGAAGCCCTTCCACTTGATGTAGTATTCGGTGATCACAGTCGTGATCGTGCGTGGCGCGAAGATGCTCGCGACAGCTGAATCGGGTGAAGGACCTGTCGGCGCCGACTCGACCACCTCGCGTTTGCGCACGCCCATGATCTTCTCAATGACCATGGACGGCGCGGCAGCGGCGAATGCTGACGAGTCCTGTTTGCTTTTCTTCTTCGTATTGAAGTCGATTTGGAATTCGGCTTCGTCTGACTCGCTTCCGCTCCCCATTCCTGCATTGTTGTCGCCGTCGTCATCGCGTCGCCGTTTCTTGCCGCGATGTTTTTTCTTCTTGTGACTTTCGTCGCCAGACTCGCCCGCGGAACTCAGATCTTCGTCCGAGTTTGGCACGTGGTACGATTTCTTCTTCTTGTTCGACTCGCGATGGCTGCGGCGGCGGTCGGTGTCGTCACCATCTTCCGCGTCTAGCTTCTGCTTCTTTTTCTTCTCTTTCGACAATGACGCAGAGGATGATGAGGTTTTCTTCTTACTACTGCTGGACTTGGACGACTTTCGCGGCAAGTGGCACGCCTCGCACTCGGTGGCTTCTCGGTCCATGTTCTCATGCGCGCACTGTTTACATGTCCACTTGCGCTTGGGTTTCGTTGGCAACGATTCGCTTTCGTTTGTCGCGGAAGCACCACCGTTCTCGCTAGTCTTTGTGGAACTGCTGGTCTTTTTACTGGAACTGCTGCTGCTGCTGCTCTTCTTCTCGCCACTAGCGTCTTTTCCCTTAGCTTTCGTCTTCTCTTTCGAACCAGTTGATGAAGCGCCACTGGCGCTGCCACTCGCCGCCAGAAGCTTGCGCTTGCGCTCTTTCTTCGCGAGGCGGTTCGCGAGCCTCGTGTTCAGTGCCTTCATCTTCGTGAAATCGTCCGACGGCGACTCGCACAATGGACAGATGTAACTATCGATCGCCTCCAGCTCTTCCTGCGTGAGGATCAAGCCGCAGCACGCCGGGTGCACCCAGCTATTACAGCCGCCCGTGCCGCGGATACATTCGATCATAATGCCTGCACAAGTCATGCCCCCACACACATCGAGAGAGAATTAGTACATACTGCTCACAAGAACGCATACATACAGATATACACAACATGTAGCTGGCAAGGGCAACGCACCGCTGTCGACCTGCTGGCAGACGCAGTACTGCACGTCGGCCTCGTCGTCCGCCATGGCGCTTTACTTCGCTCTCGCTCGCTCGGGTTTCTGTGGCTCGTCGTCTCTCGCGTGGCGCTGGTTGTTGGGACTTGTCGCGACTGAGCCGCGTCGTCTTCTTCCGTCGCCGCCCCCACCTGCTCTGCACAGCAGCACGCCACTGCCTTCCATTGAGTTTCGCCTTGGAGAGAGCGTAACCCACCAAGCCCCACCCCAGCTGCCAAGCAAGCAAAGGAAGAAAGCAAGAAGAAAGGAGGCGTAACCGTACCCACCTGTGCAGCGTAACCGTACCCTCCCTCTCTCGCACAAGCGACACGACGCAGTGTGCCACTGACAGCGGTACACTATAGACGTAGAAGGTACGCTGTGCCGACTCTGGATCTTTCCTTGCATATTCACGATGCTGCTCTTGTAGAGGGAGATGCACTCCATTTCGACCATCACTCTGCATATGTCCTCACAAGCGGCAAGCACGTTACCATCAAGACGCACACCGTGATAACGAGAGAGCAAGTGCCGCTCGCGAGCGTGAGTGTTGTGTGCCGCGAGCGCCACGCCATCGCGCCGCTCAAGCACGTCGTGGATCGCATCGACGCGTTCGTGGACTACTCAGCGCGATGGACGATCATGAAAGCCGCGCGCTTCGGCTTCATCCACCTGCTCCATCATCTCGCTGAAAAAGAAGCTTGCGGAGGAGACGCGTACATCTCAGAGGAAGTGAACATTGACGAGGCCATGGGGAAAGCAGCGAAGCATGGCCACTTGCACGCGGTTGAGTGGCTGAACAGCTACCGTCCACAGGAGAAGATCTCGGTGTTTGTGATGATCACTGCAGCCGAGTTCGGACAGCTCGAGATCGTCCAATGGCTCCATGAGCATCGAGAGGAACGGTCCACTACAGCAGCGATGGACCGCGCCGCGACTAATGGACATCTGCGCGTAGTACAATGGCTTCACCAAAACCGGCTAGAAGGATGCACGTACGATGCAATAACGGGCGCTGCGGAAAATGGTCGTTTGGACGTAATCAAATGGCTGCACGAAAACAGAGAGGAAGGCTGTACAGTCCACGCAATGGATCGAGCGGCGGCGAATGGACACCTGCATGTCGTGCAGTGGCTTCACAATAACCGCTCAGAAGGATGCTCCAAGCGCGCACTCGATCTCGCAGCCAAAAACGGTCACCTGACAGTTGTCGAATGGCTCGATGCGAACCGCACGGAAGGTTGCACACTTGCAGCAATGAATGGTGCGGCGTCGAATGGACACCTCGATATCGTTGAATGGCTTCACCGTCACCGTGATGAGGGATGCTCCAGTGTTGGCCTTCGACACGCTGCTGGAAATGGTCACTTGAACGTGCTCGAATGGCTTCACACGCATTACGACTTTGTATTTGTGCAGCGACATATCAACACCATGGACGAAGCAGCGTCGCGCGGGCAACTTGAGGTTGTGAAATGGTTGCACGAGCATCGCCATGAAGGGTGCACTCGCGCAGCAATGGACGGTGCAGCAGCGAGAGGCCATTTACAGGTCGTACAGTGGCTACACGAGAATCGCAGTGAAGGGTGCACCGCGAAGGCAATGGACTTGGCAGCATGCAACGGCCACTTGGAGATTGTCGAGTGGCTTCATGCGAACACGCCGCAAGCGTGTACGACGGATGCGATGGACCTCGCTGCAAAGGGCGGCTATCTCGACGTTGTCCAGTTTCTCCATGAGAATCGATCTGAAGGATGCACGAGTCGGGCGATGGACCACGCTGCAGAGAACGGTCACTTGGCAGTCATCCGATGGCTTCAAAACAACCGCAGCGAAGGCTGCACGACAGACGCCACGGACGCCGCCGCGCGGAACGGCAACATCTATTTGCTCGACTTCCTGCACACGAATCGGTCGGAAGGGTGCACGTCTCGCGCGATGACAAGAGCGGCGTACACAGGTCAGCTGTCGAGTGTCAAGTGGTTGCTGGCGCACCACCCCAGTCAGTTTGACCAGATCCACGTTCTCAACGAAGCGCGTGAAGCCGCGATGCGCGGAAGAGCGGATCACGTGCAAACCTGGCTGCAGAGGCACATCGCCCGCCGTGATGAGACTGCTGCGGCGTAAGTTGTCAGACCATGGTACAAGATCTGCGAGGTGCGATTCGATGCTATGTGTTAATGTATTGATATTTGATTGGCGCTATTCCTTAAAACTCAAAGACCTTTGGCTGGTTGCTCTTTGATAGGCTCGGTGATACAAGCGACTCACCGGTGTTCACCGAGTGCCCTGTCGAGATCTCTGTCGGTGCCGCCGGAGGCGCTTTGAGGGTCTCCAGGCTCGCGGGTTTCTTGTTTTTTGCTGTTGTCGATGTTGGCATGATCACGCCGACCACTGTCTGCGCGGGCGTGATCATCTCCATGTACTCCTGCGACAGCGACTCTGTCGACTGCCGGTTCAGCTGTCTACTGCCAGCATTGATGGACGGCTTTTGAGGGTCCGTGTACAGATTGTCCATGCTGTTCGACATGCTCTCCTGCTTGGTCGCGTGGTCGCCGCCGCCGTTTTGGTCCTCTCCGAGTGCGTTGACGGCCGCGGCGAGGCGCTCGAGCTCTTCTTCGTCCTCCTCATCGTCGTCCATCATGCCGCTGATCTCAATTTCGAAGCGCACGAGATCGCAGACGCAAAAGATGATGGCGACGAGCAGCGCGGGGCCGCGCTTGTGGGTCATGTCTTTGTCCCAGAACAGGAACAGCAGCGAGTAGATCCACGTGAAGATCTTGGATCTGCGCAAGTTGGTCTCAAAGTTCTCGGGCGCGGGCCCGAACAACTTGGACACCCGGTGGCCGTACACGATGTAGGCGCTCAGTAACGCTGGACTCCAGGACATGGTGTAGAGCGTCTGCAGCTCCTGCTCGTCACGCCGCGACGCGTCGGGGCACTCGAAGAACGAGATCGCGAGCGACATGGAGAGGTAGAGCTCCAAGCCGGACGCCACGAACTCCTTGATCGACAGCTGCGCGAGGGTGTCGATGTCGATCTTCATGCTTGAAAAAGTGGCTGCTCGCTTGGATCTGGACGTTGCGTTCTTCCTGGAGCGTGAGAGGCTGACCGATCGATAGAGAGGTTGCTGTGGTAAATGGTCAAATGGTGGCGGTGGGTGATATCCGGTTAGGTTCAGTTCCACTCGCACTTAAGCGGGATGATGATAAAGTCAGAATTGAAGATTACAACGATGATTGGGGTGGGGCCGCCATCACTTTCAACGGCCAAGCGATGGCTGTGTGTGACAATGGCGACATTCAGTTCAGGCACTACGTAGAGGATGTTCACTGTATGCTCATGCGGTACGCTAGTCTGCGCATCGTGGCATCGTGGCATCGTGACATTATAAAGTTGATTGATTTCTTTCATTTGTAAATGCAACGGGCGTGCGTATGTGGCAAAATGGCGCACCTTTCGTGCGCGTAGACTCCATTGTATGCAGCGTACATGCACAAGGAAAGCTCGGCGATTGTATCACACACAATGACCAAATCCGATTCTCATTAGCCAGCCATGCTGGCTTTGCTTGCTTGCGTCTCTGCGTCTTCTATGTGACCAGAGGAAAACAGCACCGCGCGCACCAGTCTGTCTATTGCTGCTGCTCAGAAGCGCTTTTCACTTCGGCGTACGCCCACTTGATCCACGGCATGAGTGCTTGCAGATCCTTGGTCTCGACGGTCGCGCCGCACCAGATGCGGATGCCCGGCGGTGCGTCGCGGTACGAGTTGATGTCCCACGCCACGTTCTCGCGCTCGAGCAGCTTGGTCAGCTGCTTCACCTCATCTTTCGTCAGGTCCGGGAACTGCAGGCAGACCGACGTGTTGGAGCGCACGTCCTTGCTTGCCGCCAGGAACTTGATCCAGCGCGAGTTGTCCTCCACAAAGTCCTCGAGCACCTTGAGGTTGCGGTGTGAGATTTCTATGAGCCCGTCCACGCCGCCGACGCTCTCGGCCCAGCGCAGCGTGTCCACATAGTCCTCCACGCAGAGCATGGACGGCGTATTGATCGTGCTGCCTTCAAAGATGCCCTTCATGAGCTTGCCGGTCTTCTTGTTGGTCATGCGGAAGATCTTTGGGATCGGACGGCCCTCCGGCACGAACGACTCAAGACGCTCCACAGCGCGCGGGCTCAAGATGATCACACCGTGGCCGCCCTCACCGCCGAGCACTTTCTGCCAGCTGAACGTGCATACGTCGATCTTCTTCCAGGGGATGTCCATCGCGAACGCCGCCGAGGTCGCGTCGTTGAACGTCAGGCCCTTGCGGTCGTCGCGGATCCAGTCGCCGTTCGGCACTTTCACGCCGCTCGTCGTGCCGTTCCACGTGAAGAGCACGTCGTGGTCAAAGTTCGCCTTCGACAGGTCTGGCAGCTCACCGAACGGTGCGCTGATCTCTGTCACGTTGTCTAGGCAGAGCTCGGTCGTTGCGTCCTTGAACCAGCCCTGACCGAACGTCTCCCAGAAGCAGATGTCCACGGGACGCTCGCCGAGCATGCTCCACATCGCCATCTCGAACGCGCCGGTGTCCGACGCCGGCACGATGCCCACGTGGTAGTCCTCCGGCAACTTCAGCACCTTCTTGGTGCGGATGATCGATTCCTCCAGCAGCCCCTTGCCGAGCACTGAGCGGTGGCTGCGGCCAAGCACAATGTCCGAGAGCTTGGCGAGTGAGTAGCCCGGACGCTTCTTGCACGGACCCGAGCCAAAGTTCGGCGACGCCGGCTTCTGCGCCGGCTTCTTGTTGCGGATCACGACCTTGACGCCGTCCGCGCCGACCTGGTTCGCATCGTCGGCCTCGGCGCCAGCGCCGCCGGTGCTCGCGTCTTCCTTTGGCTTGAGGAATTTTTCCCACACGCGGCCCGAGCCCGACGTGTTGAGCTCCAGCAGGTTCACGCGGCGCACGTTCGACACCTGGCTGAGTGCCTCCAGCTCCTCCATCACGCAGTCTGGGATGGTTTCGTCCACGTTCAGCACACCGACGGCCTTGGCGCCGGTCTGCTCGCGCGCGAGACCAAAGCAGCCAATGTTAATCTCGTTCTTCGCCAGTACTGACGTGACCGAGTGCAGCACGCCCGGCTCGTCGTTGTTGTAGAACATGAGCATCGAGCCGCTCGGAATCGCGTCCATGGTCAGGTCGTCGAACGCCACGAGACGCAGCTGGTTCTTACCAAAGACTGTGCCGGTGATGCGGCGCGACTTGCCGTTCTCCTTCTCAAACACGACGGTCAGCAGGTTCGAGAAGCTGCTCTTGCTCACTTCTTCGTGCTTGTGCTCGACGCACTGGATGCCCATGACGTCGCCGATGTGCTTGGCGTTCGTGAACGTCACCTCCTCCTCCAGCATGTGCGAGAGCATACCCTTGAGCACACCGCTAACCAGCTGGTCCGACAGGTCCGACGACGTCACGTGGCGGCCCTCGGAGATCACGAGCACGCGCGAGAGGCGGCTGTCGTCCATCAGCTGCGCCTGCATGCTGCCGAGCTTCTCGGCGAGCGACAGAAACGGCAGATGCTCTTCGCGCTTGCCAAAGTCGATATTCGGCGCGTTCACGACACCAGAGAACGATCGACCCGATAGCGCGTCGTTCACCTTGTACGCCAGGTCACGCGCGACCTTCTGCTGCGCGTCTGCAGTCAATGCGCCAATGTGCGGGGTCACGATCACGTTCGGGTGCGTCAGCAGCGCGTTCCAGACTTCCGACGGCGGCGACGGTGGGAGGATGTCGAACGCCACGCCCGCGACCTTCTTACTCTCGAGCGCGGCGTACAGAGCCGCGTGGTCGATCAATCCCGCGCGCGCACCGTTCACGATCTTCACGCCGTCCTTGCAGAGCGCCAGGCGCGCCGCGTTTACGAGCTGCTTCGTGTTGGCGTTCAGCGGCACGTGCAGCGAGATGTAGTCGCTGCGCGAGAAGAGCTCCGCGAGCGACACGGGCTCCACACCGTGGGTCTTGGCGCTCGCGTTCGAGAGGATCGGGTCGTACCCGATGACGTTCATGCCAAACGCGTTGCAGCGCGTGGCGACTTCGCGGCCGATGCGACCCAAGCCGATGACTCCGAGCGTCTTACCGTGGATCTCCGAGACGCGCGTGGTCGGCTCAGCACCTTCCGCGCCAGTTTCTGCCAGGCGCGACACAGACGAAATGAGTCCGACCGTGAGCTCCGCAGCCGAGATCGTGTTGCCGAACGGCGTGTTCATCACGAGCACGCCCTGCTTGGTGGCGCTCACGATGTCGATGTTGTCGACGCCCGTGCCGGCGCGACCGATGAGCTGCAGCTGCGTGGCGGCCTCGAGCACCGATCGATCGACTTTGCTACCGGAGCGTGCAATGAGTACCTCGTAGCCTGGGATCTGCTCCAGCAACTCGGCGTGGGTGAGCGCCTTGGAGACGGTCGTGACGTCGTGGCCGGCGTTGCGCAGCAGCTCCGGGCAGCTCGGGTCGATCGGGTCGCTGCAGAGGATACGAGCCATGGCGGCGGACGGGCGCGAGTGGAAGTTCGCGGCGGACGATTGCTTGAGCGCGCGCGCGCAGGAGAAGAGGTTGCGCCGCAGCATGAATGGGCCAGGAAAGGGGAGGCGGGGCGGGGCGGGGCGATGTCGAAGTGGCACTTCGAGCGAGCGGTTCGCTGGTCTCTCGCTTCTGTGTTTGCGCGAAGAGCTCACTCAGCCCCACACTCCAATCCATGTGATTGGTGTGTACCACGGGATTTTATTGTTGTTGGGTACCACTTTTTGTGTAGGACAGTCGACGATGATGGGTAAACTGGTACATGCTGGGTACAGCGTGTTTAAGCGTTTGGATGAGAGAGTCCAGTATACCGATACGAGACCGGTTAGATTATCAAGACAAAAATAAACCGACTGTAAACAGTATGACAAAAGTAGATACCGGTCTGTGCGTTTGACTCGGCATGTCTGTATCGGACTCAGATATTCTCAGTCTTGCAAAATTTTTGGGACTCATTTGACGAACTCTCTTTACTCATCATCTGCTTGCTGACGAATAGAATTTGATTCTACTTAGTTTTTTGTTGTCAAGAAAATACAATGTTTGGTTGTTCCGGCAGTTGAGGAAAGGAAGAAACGTAGGTAACGAGACGGCGGACCAATTACTCACGCTATTTCAACGAGCCAAGGCCTCAAAAGTATGTAATTGTGGCTCAGCGCAATGCGTGCGCGTTACAGCACGAATGCGAAGACCATTCTGACACGGTCATCTGGATGTTTCGGCGATAGTGATAGTGGCTGTCTAATTCAAATCGATTGTAGTTAACACGTTGAGGAACCATGTTGCATCTAGATTCTCTATCCTACAGTTGGCGTGTGACTAACACATTCGTGGCTCTATCGTTCTACATCCACTCTTATTCATTTGCCACCTTTGGCCTCTTAAGCTCAAGGCGCAAGACTCGAGATCCACAACACAATCCGATTTGCCATGGAAGAACCAGAGTCACTCCGGCGCCGAGCCAGAAAGAAAGAGAAAACAGGATCCTGAATGC
>JALBZD010000372.1:0-31571 GCA_038050675.1 Globisporangium cylindrosporum | reverse complement strand
TGGCCCTTGACGGACTTCTGGAAGCCGAAGAATCCGAACATTCTGGCTTGGTTAATAGCTTGGTGCTGGTGGTGCTGATTTGGCTTTGGTGGTTGGCGTGTGCTGGGTGGAGCAATCGTGAGAATGAGGGTACGGACTCCGTCTTGAGACCTCTGTTGACCTGACAGTCTGCACCAGGGAACTATCTTTGATGACTGGGCTAGTGAAACCCTGCAATCCACAGTATTAGAGATACTGAGCCACACAGACGCTCCTCAATCACAGTGCAGGTTGAAGTTCTTTGCCCACTTGTGATGTTGATGACTCTGGGGAGACAGCACCATTTCACCGATCTTGGACGGACAGTGCCATCTAGTTGCAGTTTGTATGTGAGCGGGAGGGATGGCCCAGAGTGGGATTGGTTACACCTTTCGTGTTGGTGGCGAGGGACTTGTATCGTGCAGTACCGTCCGTGTGGGAAGTGGCGGTTGGACAGCAGTCCAATCTGCCGGAGCTTCTCGTTCGAAGCATCGGTGCACTCGGGAAATCTGGTCCCGGAATCGTTCTGATCGTCACGGATGCTTGATACGTCTATTTCCCACAAGAACTGCACGTGTGCAAGTGTAATGGGTAGATTTATGGGCGACGTACTTTGGGGGTCTCGGTTTGCCCACTCTGGACTTGTGAGGAGGCCAGAGTGCATGATTGGATGCCCACTCGCCCATACCAGCCCACGCAACTGGTTTGACAATGGCAGTGGGTCGCCGCAGTTCATCTTTGGGTGAATATGGGTGTGCATAGCACCAAACTCGACGACTAAAAAGCATGAATTCTGTCCATAATCACTTGACTTTTTATTTATGGGTAGTCTCGGGTGGATGCAAATTTGCTGTTCTTTACAACAGGTGGGTGTGGATGAACGAAGATGGGTGGAAATGGATCATAGTGGACGTGGGTCCAAGTTCGGAAGGCGGACGAACAGCGTTCATACAAAAATCAGCTTAATATGTACAGTATCCATTTTCTCAAGAGCGACAGAATACAGTATTTTATTGCAACCTTTGTGGATTCCTCAGATCCTCCAGTTCCAAACCTTACTTCATACATGTAATAACCACTGATTTTGCGTTCACCATGTTGTAAGGACTGGAATTACCCACGGTAGTTGCTCTGTTTTGATTTTCCTCGGGTGGGAATGGAGCCGTGGCACCCTGGACCACGATCTCATGCTTGTCTGTGTGTGCCCCAGCACACAGGTCCCAGATGACCACAGTCGCGCCAATGTACAGTACAATTTCTCTCGAATGCATCTGCTACCCAGGATAAATAGAAAGGAGAAAAGCTACACCGAAGGTAGAGAACTCGGAGTTCTAGTCTCGCAGAGTGATCTCGTCAAGGTCTGGACTGCTCCAGTGATGTATATAGTAGGGGCGTGCTCTTGTGCGTTCTGATGCCGAAGGTAATATCGCTCTGTACTGACTGTACTGTGCACACGTGGGAGCAAACATGCAGCTATCAGCAAAATCAATCAACACGGACAGCTCAGATTTGGCTCAGACATTGAATTATGAACTAGTTCGCACTCGAGCATTCACTCCCACTCGTTTTCTCACACCAAGTCCGCTAATGTCAGTCCTTGTTGATCGTCACGTGCGGACGCGTCTGCTTGAACGAATTTATGGGGAGCTTGGCCCACATGGCTAGCCAGTCAATCCTCGAGTGCAACGCAGCCATGCTGTAGCCAATAGTGCACAATGGTTTTCGAATATTACTGTGCTTCTCACTTCGCCCTTCAGTCGGGACTGACCGCCCACTTCAGAACTTCACGTCATGTCACCAGCTCACAGGCAATCCAAGTTCAACTTGGAGTGTTGCGCGAATGTCTCCCGAATGTCGCGTGAAGCACAGGGTCTCCGCGCTGATTGATTTGATAAAAGCCATAATCAGTGCCACTGTAGGTCATCTCTCCTGCTTTCCGCTCAATTTGTTATTTGAGCGGCTGCTGCGTGAGGGTGGGCGAACTGCGCCTCATGACCGCAAAAGCCATCAACATTTCCATCGAAAGCAGGTGGCCCACGCTCGAGCGGCGTAAGTGAGACCGGCAACGAAGAGCGTACCCTTGCTCATTGAGCAATCCGCCACCTTCGTCTCGTTACCACACGCACTCCAGCACCACCAGCACCAAGCTATTAACCAAGCCAGAATGTTCGGATTCTTCGGCTTCCAGAAGTCCGTCAAGGGCCAGGTGGTACTCGTCACAGGAGGCGCCATGGGAATCGGACGCCTCATGTCCCTCAAGTTCGCGAGCCTCGGCGCCATCGTCGTCGTCTGGGACCTGAACGCCACGCTGGGCCACCAGGTTGTGCAGGAGATCGAGGCCAGCGGCGGACAAGCCCATTTCTACGAGATGGACGTGACCAACAGAGAGCGTGTCTATGCGGTGGGCAAGACCATCGTGGACAAGTTCGGCGCCGTCGACATCCTCGTGAACAACGCCGGCATCGTGGGCGGCACGCCTATCCTCGAGAGCAACGACGCCGTGATCGCCAAGACGCTGGACGTGAATGCCACGTCACACTTCTGGACCATCAAGGCGTTCCTGCCCAAGATGATCGTGCGCAACAGCGGCCACATCGTGTCGGTGGCCAGCGCTGCGGGCATCTTCGGCAGCGGCGGCATGGTGGACTATGGCGCGAGCAAGTTTGCGGCCGTGGGACTCATGATGAGTCTGCGCCAGGAGTTGCAGGCCATGGGCAAATCGGGCGTGTATCTCACGCTCGTCTGCCCATCGTTCATCAAGACAGGCATGTTCGAGGGCGTGGCACCGCCTCGCTTCACGTCGTGGCTCACGCCGGAGTACGTCGCGAACCAGATCGTGCGTGCCGTGCGTCGCAACCAGTTCCGGCTCATGATGCCGTCGATCTTGAACCTCCTGGAAGTGCTCATGTATCTCGTGCTGGACTTCAGCAGATTGTATTGCATATGTACCAGTGCTTGCATCGATAAACCAGCGAATCCGTGGGTGTCATTACCGTTCGCGAAAATGGCTACATTTCCGTCAGTTTTGTGAGTTTATTCACTTTAGTGACGTATAGTTGTTGATATGAATCAAAGTAAGCGTCACTCGCATGAAAAATGCACCCACCCACCTTTCTCATCCCAAGCAATTCCACCTCGTGACATGCGCGTATCAGAGCATAAATCACATGTACCCATAATAAACATTCTCATATACATAGAATTTACTATGACACATATTATAAAGCGATGTTCTGATATTCAAAAGGTTTCGCACCAGTCGCACTGATCTGGAAGAGAACGCTTTTTCCGTAACCCACCCGTAACCCCTTCAATCGTACCCCACCGCCGCTTCTTGCTTGAGCTCTTCACCCACTTCCGCACAAGCAGAAGCAAATCAGGCGCTACTTGGTCATCAATGGCGCTCTCCCCCACGTCCGCCGCCCAGTCGCTCTCAAGCATCGCGCTGACGAGCCCCACGGCCGCCAAGTCGTCCTTGCACTTGCAGCCCTCGGGCTCCATGCTTAGCCTCTCGCCCTCGCGCGCGGCCGCTGCCGCTGTTGCCGCCGGTGAGGAGTTCACAGACGTGCACATCAACTGGCAGCTCGTGGTGGTCACCGTGCCACCGGGGCCGCTCGGCATCCTGCTCGACAGCGCTGTGCAGTCCGCCGCCGTGCTCGAGGGCTTCGCGCCAGTGAACGCAGAGGGTTCTAGAGGTGCAGTTGAGCTCCACGGCGGTGTGCTCCCCGGCAGCGTGCTGGTCAGCGTCAACCAGTACGACCTCACCGAGGAGAATATGTCGTTTGGTGAGATCGGACAGGTGCTGCGCGAGACGAGCCACCTCGAACGCGAGCTCACGTTTCAGGTGCCCGTGCCCGTGCCCGTGCCCGTGCCCGTGGCGCAGAGCGCGACGCCGTCCAAGTTGGTCGTGGGGGAGGCCGAGTGGAGCGACGCCGAGCTCGCGCAGGAGCTCTCAGCCGTGAGCCCCGCGTCCGTGGAGCTTCCGGACTTCCATATGCAGTTGCAGCCGGACTCACTGAGCACCGACAAAATTGAAGGAGCGTACGACCAGCTCACTGACCATGCTGATGACTCGTTGGAGATGCCGCCGAAGATCGCGGTCTCGAGAACCAGCAGCGCGAGTTCCAAGAAGAGCACGTCGTCGGCGACGACCAATACCACGACTAAGAAAGGCTGGAAGATCGGTGGGTACACGATGCCGGCGCTCCCCAACATGCCGAATATGCCGAGCATGCCGAGCATGAAGTTCAGCAAGATCTCCATTACGCCGCCGACCAGCATCGCCGGAGCGTCGACGCTGCTCTTTGGACCTTCGACCCCCAAGGCTACAGAGGAACCCAAGTTTGTGACGGTTGAAGCACCCGCTGGGCCGCTCGGACTGAACCTAGACGGCGGGATCCTTGACCGCGCAGTGGTCGTGGGGTTTGTTCCGCTTCCCGATGACTCCGTTGGCGCGGTGGAGGCGCACGGCGGCGTGCAGAAAGGCTCGGAGCTCATCAAGATCAACGACCACGACGTGTCCAAGTCGACGCTGGACGAGATACACGACATACTCGGCGAGCTCAGTGGTGTGGCTCGCATACTGGTGTTCCGCTTGCCGTCGCACGCGCAAGGAGCAGGGGCCACAAAAGCTCCAGCTCCACGCGCAGTGCCCGTGCCTCTCGTCGAAGACTTGGACAAGCGCCGCAAACTGGAGCTGGCGCTGGTTGTCAAGTACGACAAGGCCAAGATCACACGCAAGGAGTGCTGGTTCGTGATCGATGCACACTGGATGAACAGCTGGGTAGAGTTCGCGGCGCGCGGCGGCCCACCCCCAGGACCGATCACGAACGAAATGCTGCTCGAGCCAGAGTGGCACGACCGCTTGGAATCAAAAGTACCTGGGCGACCAGACGCGCCGCAGAAAGGGCTCGTGCTCATGAAGGACTACCGATGCGTCACGCCCATGGTCTGGTGCCTCTTCGTCGAGCTCCACGGAATGAGCGAGGCTCCGATTCTCCCAAGGTACTGTGGTGCTTTTATCATGTAATGTGGTCCTTTGAAGTTGTGAACAATGTGCTAACGTGAGTCTTGCTTAACTGTTTATGTGCATGTGTTGTGCTTGGACAGATTCAAACTGGACATTGACGCCGAGGCTGTGGGCGAGACGGAGATGAAATTGATTCTGCAGGAGCCGAGCCTGAAAGCTGCGATTCTCGCCAATGAACTGCGGGACAAGTGCGTCAAGCACGCGTAAAGCGCCGTTTTCCCCAGTCCGTAATGTGCCTCATGTCTTCCGTGTATATATTTGAGTGTGTGTCAATCACCGCCTACTATTACCAACCACTTTAGCTGCTCTTCTACTATTGATAATCGGAACTTGACGCCTGATGCTGCGCATCTACCTAAGATCCAGGTTTGCGTGTGAGCCGTAATAAATCCACTTTTCCCAGTCGCGCCGCCCTCGTGACGCGCCAGTTGGCCCACTGACACGATTTGCCTGCTGCGGAAGATGGTTCGTAACAGGCTTCACTGCTGCTGGTGCTAAAGTCACCTTGAATAAGCTTCTCTATCAAAACGGACGAAGATGAGGCTTTACCCCTGTGCTTATGGGCGATGACGACAGAGACCGAGTCCTCAGGCGCTGAACCACCACCGCCGCGGCGGTGGTGGTGAACGATCTCATCCATTGTGCGCAGTAGTGGCTCGTGAGCGCTCCAGTTGTAGAGCACATCGGCGGCGAATATCGTGTCGATGCGTGGAATATTTGCTTTCGCGTCTACGGGGGTCCCCCATACCAAGGGCAGGAACTGGATCTGCTTCTTTTGGGCTTTTCCAGATCCAGACTCAAACCCTTGGCTATTGTGGCGCAGATTGGATCTGAGGAGCTCAAGACTCTCAGTGCGTTCAGTGAGGATCATAGTATTCTCGGTATCTTGCGCTTCAGAATCACACAGAGTCGAGTATATAGCCGCAAAGAGTCCGCAACCAGCTCCGAGCTCGAGCATAGCGTGCGTACCCCGTCGCTCTTGCTGAACGTGTTGCTCAATGTACTTGTGGGGAAACTGTCCTGCCTTGTAGAGCGCAAACGACAGGAGAATAGACGCGTCCCAGATGTGCGAGCCCATGGTGTCGCCGTAGTTTTCCTGGATCGCGATCACTTTTCCTTCGGCAGGTGACTCGAGCATAGTCTTCGACTTGACGAGTGGGCCGCTGATCGAGAACACGCGGCTACATAGATTGCTCGTGACCGAGTTCGTGGTTGGCTCGCGACCTTGGCCTTCACGCTTCCTTGCTGATGACGACGGCAGTAGCACTCGTAGGACTTGGGACTGAAGCGGGAGAGCGAGAGTGTCGGCGTCAATCCATGTGCTGTGCAGGCAAAACTGCTGAAACGTGCGATGAAACTCGGTCTCTTCGTCGTCTGCTAAAGTTCGTCCCTTTGCCTGGATCTGTAGTAAGACGGTCGTGGCTATGAAGTCCTGGTCCTGGTCCTCAACGCGCTCATCTTGATTTTGATTGGGTACTTCGGTGCTGAGACTAAACTCCGCGTCAAAGTTCCACGTGTTTCTGCTGGGCTTGGTCGAGCTGTTGGTGGCGAGTGGGTTGGCTTTTAGTTCAACGCTGAGATCGGCAGAAGAGCGGCTGGGCTTGTGACTGATGTGAATCTTCCATTGGCTCAAGAGCTCCCGGGAAATTGTTGCCGACTGCCCCATTTCGTCCACCAGCTCGAGCGAAATGCGGAAGCGCTGGCCGAGCGTCAGCGTCTGAGGCAGTCCAAAGCGCAGCCTCAGGCGCAAGATCTGCAGATTCTGCGGCACTGCATGCTGCAGAATCGTCAAGTTCGCGTCGTCAAACTGAAATCTCGGGGTCATAATACCTCTCTCTCTTCAGAAAGGCGCCTGTTGCTGAGCTCCGTGCGCCGCTAGGAGCTTTCTTTGTGAGCTGAAGCGACAGGCCAGTCAGTCAGTTAGCCACTCGCTCGACTGACTCCTCAAAGTCACACACGCTAAAAACAAAGCAGACTCGTCTATTTCTATACGTTTCGCCGCATCAAGGCCATTAGAAGACCGCATTGGACTCTCACCTCGGCACTTCGGTTGAATCGGCGCAGTGTGGTGCAAATGGAGACCGCAAGCACGACAAACGAGATCCCAAAGCCGCCGCTGCATCCTCGTAAAATGCAGCAGGTTTTCTATGTGAGTTTGAGGGAGAAGCCCTGACTCTTTCTCTACAAAGCATGCCTGTGATGATGCAGTGGTGGTCGGTGTTTAGAATGATGAATTACAACTTGAGTGGCTTTGCTAATGACAGGAGCTAATGCAATGGAAAGAAGAATTCACGCCACAGGTACACATTCAAACGAGCAACTCGTTACGAAACAAATCATATCCAGGGATAACGTCGAGTTGGTTGTGTGCTCACCTGATTTCTCATGGATTGCTGTACAATTTCTAGGTCGCGATGACACCGTTGCCCAAGCGCATCCAGCACGTGCAGGTTTACAATCCCTACTCTTTGGCTGCATACTATGAAAAGCTTCCGGCTTGTAAACATCAGCATTCTATCCATTTTCTCTCAGGAGCAATATCTCCAGGGCGTCTACGAGGCGAAGCGCGGCCACGAGTTCGACTTTTGCTCCACTGCAGCAGCAACAGACGGATATTCGAGGAAGCGAGTCATGCTCCAGCTTACAAGAGACGGCGCGAGGCTCCAAATGCTGCGACTTGACCACGAAAATCAAGAAGATCAGCAACAGGAGGTCCTCGGGAGCGTGGCTCTGGTCGACATTCAACATATCTCCGTCTGCGCGTCGCCTGGATTTAGCTTTGCGCTTCAGCTTCGCGGTTCAGGCTCCAACCAAAACGACGCCGAAGAAGAGCTTAAGGGCGAGCCAGAGTCTGGAGGTAGATCGATAGTTGAAGTCGGCACGATGATCTTCGCTGTACCAAACGCTGCAGTTATGAACCAGTGGGTGCTTACGCTCACATGCGGCGCCAACGCTTTCCAGCAACAAGTGCAACAGCAGAGTCAGCACTCAGAAAACGCTCAGGAAGCAGCGCAACGTCAGTCCTTGATGACGACGCACCTCATTTGGCAGGCTGCTCGCTTGCGCATCTTCGAGCTCGCTCACGTGCTGACACTACACGAAGCGATCGTGCTCGTGACTCAAGGCGTTCAGCGATTTCTGTCGAAAGAGGATCTTCAAAATCTCGAGGACCCAGGACACCCGCTCATGTTTCTCAGCAGCACTCGCTTCTCTTCATAGAAATACGCCTAGTGGTCTTTCTTGATCATCACACCTGGTGCTGCTGCTGGTGCTGATACTGTTGTTCTCGCAGTTGATTGAGGTTCTCTTGTTGCTTCTGTCGAGCTTTTGCAAATCGCTGCTTCAGTGTGGCGTGCGAGCCAGAGACTAAGGCTGCCGCAACCACAGGTGGAGGTGGTAGTCGGATCTGCTCACTATCGATAACATGGACATCTTGGACTGGGAGCTCAGTCTTTGGCACATCTTTCGGTTGACTTAATGGCCGTGGACTCCGAGCCTCCACGCTAATAAAGGGTGGCTTCGTTTGATTTTTGACAACTGTATTGCCATCCTGATTCGCAGCAGCCCCATTCTGATGCTTTATCTTTGCCACGTGCCGCTTGATTTCCTTCGCTTGCGCCATTGTGCGCTGGTCGTGCGCCGCGAGCGCGTGCTGGAGCCTCCGGATCTCCTGCTTACACTGCGTCTGCGCAGCAAAGAGTTCTCGGATCTTGTTCGGATGCCGCAGACTTTCATCGCCAAGCGTCGCCAGGTCACTGCGTGCGCTAATACCAGTAGCGTTGCCCGCGACTTTGGCTGTGTCGCGCAACAGCAGATGCAACTCGCTGACTTGGCCCTCCAAACTCCCTCGTCTCGGAGCTACTTTATCGTGTATGACCTGCTTGAGATCCCGCAATTCGATCGCGACAGCACCGAGTTTGCTCTCCACAGTATGCACGGAGCTTTGTATATTTTCAGCACGCTCTATAGTATGCTTTGCATTTGCCTCTAGGCACGCCAGTCTCCTTTTCAAGCGCGCTACAAACAAGTGCATGCCAGAGTCAGGACTTCTGATAGAAAACAATGGGTGCACTCTGCTTACCCCCTACTTACTATGCCTCTCTTCAGCACGCTGGCCAGTGCTCTTCCCCAATTCGAGGTCGTCCTTCACAGTGAGTTGCTCCTGTACGACGTATTGACGCTCTTTCATTTGCTGAAGTTGCTGTGTAAGCAACTGGAGCTTGTCGTCGAAGAGCGCCATCTGCGCCTGCAGCACGCACCAGCGACTCTCCACATCTCTCTCTTTCTGCTGGTGTACCTCTGCATCACGCGCGTACTGCTGGTAATAATGGTGGCTACTGTTTGCCTCGACTAAACGCAGGCGCTTGTCATGACGCTTGAGCTCCTCGGCCATGACGAGGAAGCTCGAGCGGATCACGTCTGCGACGTCTCGCCACTCGTCGCGGCCCTCGATCATCTGCTTCCCGAACGCGTGCTCCAGCAACAGTTGCAGGCGGGGCTTTGCGTTGCCGCTAGCACTGCTACTGGGATTAGCGTTAACAGCATCTTTAGCGTCACTCCTGGCTGTCGTCGCGCGCTTCTCGAGCGCAGCGCGCGGAAGATCTGGAGACGGCTCCTGCTCGATCTCGTCCAGCGTCATTCAGGATCCAGCTGGTGTATTGATGTTGGCAGAGGGCAGGACGGATAAACTTACAATATATACTCATCTAAGTACGCGCTTGGTCATCTCGTGGCTTTTCGAAATGGACTAGAGTCACCAGGTCTGGATTTGGGCAGCAATTGAAATGGACCCTCTGAGATTGACAACCGCCGACCGCATTAGAGTGCGTGCATTGAGCCAATGTAAATGAAAATGGCTCAAGGCGTGTTTGGTTCAACGCAACGTCGCGAGCGTACTGGTGTCTTTCTGAGATTTCGTCTCTCCTGCTGAACAGGACTCGACTGCACACTTTTGAGATTCCGTCTCTTCTGAGAGGAACCGAAATCTGATCTGATGCGCTTGCGGTTACCGCACTGCAATGCGAGCAATGCTCTCTTTTGTATGTGCTTGCATCCACAACAAACGGAGCGGCGTGCGAAATAATAGAGGCAAGCTGCCTTCACCACAGGTTCAGGTACAGGAATGCATGATCATTCCTCGATCAGATGAGCGATGTTTACGAGGGTTATTAGACGCTTCCTTACTGATTTGATGACGACTGATGATTGCCGAGGGCTGCTTTCCATCTGTTCCTCGGCTTTTTAGATTCGCCCGTGCGGAGGAGAATGTTTTAGACTACAGAGTTCTTTGGAGGGAAGTTACAAAGGCAATGGGAAACGCTGATTTCCATGCACCTCAGTGGTGTTGCTGCTGAGTGCGTCTATACGTCTCCATGTATTCTCAAATACCGCTCGGTCGACGGAGCTCTTGATTAAGCAAGATCGAGGCAGCCCGTCTGCAAATTTCAGTTTTCCACTTTGAAGTGTTAAAACACTCGCTTCAATTAAGATAAATAGGAACCCAGTTCTGAATGAATTCCCCAATTTAACCATCCTGGATGAGTGAGTGAAGCCAAGGCGCTCGCTCCATGAACTCTGTCTGCGCACTTTCAACACGCGGTCCACGCGGGTGCGTAAGGATGGCCTGTAACTACTGTAATAGCGTGGGATTGTCATTTCACACCTCCCTTACCTCTTCTCTGTATTCATTCGTGGGGTTACAATGCATGACAGTGAATGGATGGTACTTTGCAAAATGGACCTCCTGCCCATCGGATCTCACTCACTCATTCTGTCATTTGCAAAATTGACGGACTGCCGCACTCTTCTGCTTGACGCGATGAAGTTCCCACTCCCCAAGTCCCCGTTCCCGACGCTCCTGCTCTCCCCTGAGGACAAGCGCAGCCTCGCAGCCGTCGCCGAGGTGATCGTGAAGACCAATTTACAGCAGTACCACGAGCTCCTTACAGTGCACAATGGCGCCGTGGACGAGCGCCGCTGGGAGAAGATCAAGCAGCGCGACGACGTCTGCGTCTATCGCGAGCGCCAGTCATTTGCGGACCGCAGCACTATTAGTAGCTTCTCGCTCTTGGAGCCCTCGTCGTCCTCGTCTGCTAATAGTACCACCGACAAAAGCAGCACCACCGCGGAGCTCAAGGACCTCTCCAAGATGCTCACGTTCGGCTCTGTCACGGGCAACCTCGACGACGTCATGTACGGCTCCCTGAGTCCGAGCGCCAAGGAGATGCAGCTCAAGTCCGCGTACGTGGGCGACAGCTTCGTGGACTGTGCTGTGCTGGCGTCGATCATCAAGCCGAGCGCGCAAGATCCGTTCCGGGACCTCAGCATCAAATGGACTGTCAAGGGCCACTCGCTTCTCATCGATGCGGTCATGCGTGCGCGTGGCGTTGTTGTGATCGAGTCGGTCGGGATCACGATCGCCTCGAATGGCGAGCGCATCGGATACCATCTGCACCACTCGGTGGACATCCCGGAGATCCGCGAGCTCCATGAGCTCCAGATCGTGCGCGGAAGAGTGTCGCTGTGTCAGCTCTTCCGCCAGCACAAAGAGAACTGTGTGGAGGTGTGCCCAAAGATTCATCGACCTCAAGGGCAGCACGTTTGGGAGTTTCGTCTAGGGCACGGCCGCCGTGGTGCCCATCTCGGTCCGCAAGCGCACACACTGCGCCGAGATAAAGAAACTCGCGCGGTTTTTGGACTCGACACTCCGACTTAGCTTCAGTTCGACAGTATCATCGTCATCAGATACCATATGTACCGTGCGTGGCCAGAGCGCGAGCGGCGGCACCGGTCTCTCTTTACCAGGAAGTGCCAGCGCCAAGGAGAAACAGTGCTGCAAAGTCTGCTCGGTGCGTATGTGCTCGCGCTGTCGGGTATCTAAGACTGTGTACCTGTCCGCAGGGGAGATCGAGAAGGAACTGAGCGAGACAAGCGTCGAAGTCTGCACGCACTGTATGCTCAGAGTGTCCTGTGAGAGCTCTGTCACGTTCGCAGCGCTCGACGCGCTCGCGGGAAAAGGCGAGAGCGTCGATTACTCCCAGGCGCTCGAGTAGGATGAGTGAGTGGGAGGGTACGAAAGTTAGGGAAAGCACCGAGCTGTGTGTGTAGGAGCATAACGAAATAGAAACGAGGTACTAGTGACAGAGTTCAGTGAGTTGACCACCGAGAGGGTTCCTGGCTTTCTCGCTGATCGAGGATGACTAATGATCACAACGTTGAAGCATTCTGGAGCTCGCAATCATGGGTGTGCTTGGTCTTGGCCCAGTGAGCTCGTATTGTGCCGCATCGGATACCACGAGTTAACAAGCGTCTAGTAAAACAGAGCAACCGTGAGCGAACACCATGAGCGCCAGGCCCTCAGCTTCGTCGCTGCTGTATATTCTGATGAGCTCTCAGCATCTTGGAGCCCAGACGGCCTTGTTTGTGCTCACAGTTGGCTCCATCTCGGTTGACTTCGACGACATTAGACACGGATTTTGGATTCCAGCCCCAAGGAGAAGCAGATCAAGCCCGCGGAATATGCGCATGATGACCTCGTGGACTGACATCAACATTAGTATCCGGGATTTCTGATACGAGAGAGAAAACGAGAGAGATAGAACGAGAGAAAGGATAAACTTGACAAAGCAAAGGAGGAATAGATAGTTATGCCTGAAGGCGGGGTATGTCGAGTGGCCCTGAGCATGTTTGTGTGTGCAGCTATCGAGTCTCAATAGAGCAGGCTCGCTCTAGATGGTTCGCTGTAGAGGAATTCTGACTACAGTAGTGCATTATTGCTCGACGGTTTCCGTTCGGCACCTGCTGAACAGCTCCTGTACGAGCGCTGCAGCAATTGGTTGCGGGTCGTGCAAGATTGCCATCACGCTCTCTTTGTCCACGGTCTCGGCGGTAATATCCACGACGTACCTATGCGGACATCACATATTGGACGGCAAATCATTAGTAACTGTATCACACACATAGAAGACTCGAGTGTCCACCTCAGATGGACGCCTTCGGATACCATCAGTTTCTACGTACCTGACGATCACGGGAGCGTCGCCCGGTCCGTGCAGCTCCGATAGGATGCTCCAGACCATCGGGTTCACGCACCGATAGTCCTTGGAGCGCTCGAGCCCTGGACGCGGAGTGTCTGGCTCGCCCGGGATATCTCCATTCAGGCGATCTCGCCACTCCGGTAACAACAGCGCCTCGTTCGTGATGGGACCTGGCAGAGGACTGTCTTGGCCGACGAACGCGATCCAGCGAGCCATCCATTGCGCGTCCACCATGAACCAGCACTCCTTGCGCTTGATCTTGCTCTTGTCGAACTTCATCACGAGCGCCAGCTCCAGCTTGCGGCGCTTCGCGAGATCCTCCTTGACGTGCATCTTGACCATCGACGCGACGCGGACCTTGCCCGCGCTCTTCTCCGATTGCGACTGGCGCTTGGACGCTGACGAGGAAGACGAGGAAGAAGAAGGCAGACGGAAAACCAGGCGGCGTGGCGATCCACTGAGAGCGCCGAGTTTGGCTCGGATCTCGTCCAGCGACAGCTTGGAGACGTTCTCCCCGTTGATCTCGATCAGCACCGAGCCGATTTTGATCCCTCCATACGTTTCTAGCACACCTTTCGAGCCGTCGGGCAGGGGGATGAAGCCGAGTACGACGCCGCAGTCGTGTGCTGCACCATCCAAGTTGAGTCCCATCGGCCCTGGAGGTACGTCCACCGACACGAACTTGCCGCCGAGGTACTGCTTCACAGGCGGCTCGAGCGTCGGTCCTTTCACCGCCACAGCAACTACGCTGATGTTGTGAACCGAGGGCTTGAGTGGTGGAGCTGCCGTCGTCGTAGCAGTAGGAGTTGTATTCGGAGAGGTTTCACTCTGCATGCCAGGGATCATGTAAATGCTCGACGAGTTGGAGAGGAACTGGCTCAAGAGTGACTGTTTCTCCGTGCTCTTGGACGAGCTCGATGAGGCTTCAGGCTGATCCTGTGGAGGCGCTCGAAACACCAGCGTGCGCTCCAAGTGCGAGGTCTCGCGCAGCACGTGACCTGCGTCCATGAGCGTCATCTTGGCGTCCAGCAGATTGATTTCGTTCACGCTCACGAGCACGCTGCCCTTGGCGACACCACCATGGGCCTCGACCGCGCCTTTACGTCCATCGGGAAGGTCCGAGAACTCGTCCACGACCGCTGCACTCAAGATGTTGCCGTCGAGCACGATGCCCAGCGGACCGGGGGGAACCACAACCTGCACGACATCCCAATTCTCCAAGCTGCCGTATCCAGCCACCAGACTTTTTCCATGGGAGGTCACGCCGTCGTGCTGGTCGCTTGAGGCGTACAGGTCCGACTTCTTGCGCGCAAAGAGCTTGAACATCGTAGCGTGAGCTGAGGGGCTCGTAGACTCTGGCTCTAGCGTTGGGTGTCTGGTCTTGATGAACTGACCGGGTGGCTGCCTCAAGGCTTTGCCGGATTTTGTGGTCTTGTCGCTTTTGCTAGCGTGTGTGGCTTTGGCGAGTCTGCTGTGCGGCTGGAGACTTGAACCCACCGAGTGAGGAGAAGCGAGAGGCTCTTTGTGCTACGTGGGTGCGCTTTTCTTTTCGCTCTCTCTTTATTCCTATTTCCAGCCCAAGTTGGTAAAAATACAGAGGCAGAAGATCTCAAGCCTCTGATCTTTATTGTCGTACCTTGTGCATCTTGATCTTATACCTGAGCATACAGTCAATACATCAACAAACATTGAGGAGATAAAATAAAATGAACCCGAGCCTGCAAAAGACTCTCGTCAATCTTTGCTTGCCCATACAGACCACGCAGTTCATTGGATGCTTTTGACGGTTGATCGATTGATGGCATGGATGGAGCTCAACTCGAAAAAATTGACTCCGCAAATCTAAATGGGGGAGAGAAAAAGTTAGTTGCGCTCACTCCTCTCTCTCTCCCCGCTAACTACAACGAGAACGCTAACTTCGCGTTCACAGGATCGATGGCGCCGTTGGAGGAGGAGTCGGGGCTGAAGAGGAGGAATTCGTCGACGCTGACGGCGCAGGAGCAGGGATGGCAACGAGAATCTTTGGCGCTTTTGAATCAACTGTAGCGGTAGCAGTTGTCGATGTCGTGGTACTTGACACGTCCGTCTTGTCGCTGCCACTCAGCCCCATCAGCGCGAGCTTCTTTGTGAGCGAGATCGTGGCTTTGACTGTGCTGACCGCGGCCTTGAACTTGCGACGTGCGTTGAACCTGCGCAGCTCGATGAGCGCGCCGGTGAGCTGCACCGTGTTGACGTTCGAGCCCGTGATCCACGTGTGCTCGAGCAGCTGCGCCGCCGTCCACCGCTCAGCCGGGTTCACAACGAGCATCCGGGAGATCAGATCCTTGGCTTCGGCCGACACGTTGTCCCAGTACGGTGAGTCGAACTCGAACTTGCCCGTCTTGATCTTGCGGAAGAGCATGCCCTGGTTGTCGTGGTGAAACGGCGGGTACCCACACAACAGGATGTACGTAATCACGCCGATACTCCAGATGTCCACCTCCTTGCCGTACGGTCGCGCCTGCAGGATCTCCGGGGCCACGTACCCGGGCGTGCCGCACGCGGTCGCGAGCCCCTCACCGTCGACCTGTACCTTCTTCGCGAAGCCAAAGTCCGCGAGCTTGATGTCCGCGACGTCCTGCTTGTTCGTGAGCAGCAGGTTCTCGGGCTTGAGGTCGCGGTGCACGATGTCGGCGTCGTGGCAGAACTGGATCGTGGTGAGCAGGATCTTGACGAGATCGCGGGCCTCGCGTTCGCTGTAGAAGTTCTTCTCGACGATGCGGTCAAAGAGCTCGCCGCCGGCCATGAACTCGGTCACGAGGTAGTAGTATTTGTCCTCCTGGAAGACGTCGAAGAGCTTCACAATGTGCGGGTGCTGCATCTGCTTGAGGATTGCCACCTCGAGCATGAGCGCCTCGATGTCGTCCTTCGAGAGCTCCTCGCGCTTGATGCACTTGATCGCGAAGCGCTCCCCGGAGACGCGGTGCGTGGCCGCGCGCACCACGGAGAACGTCCCGGCACCGAGCTCCTTGCCCATGACATACTCGTCCTCAAAGCGTCGCGCGGACAAGGACATGGGCGGGGGAGGTGTCGTTGTGGACACCTTTCCTGGTGCGGATGAGGACGTCGGCGCGGATGAGGACGTCGGCGCGGATGATGGGGATGTAGTCGCGGATGTGGACGAAGGTGGGACGCGAAACCGCACGATGCGCTCCATGGCGGACGTGTGGATGAGGATCTCGCGGATCTTGTCGAACGAGAGCCCTGCGACCGTGAAGTCGTGCTCATTCACGCCCAAAAGGATGCTGCCGCGCACGATCTGGCCGTTCTGCTGCAGCACGCCCACCTGGCCCTGCGGCCCCACGGACCGGAAGCCGTCCACGACCACGTGGCCGTGCGGGTCCGCGCTCTTGCTCACGATGAGGCCCAGCGCGCCAGGCGGGACGCGCACGTCCACGAATGACCAATCAGGCGACCATGTGGATGAGGAGGCCGACGCGGAGGACGACGACGTTGGTGCAGATGCGGATGCCATTATTGCGGACTGAGGTGGAAGCTGGTGGAGAAGTTGTCTGTGGGGTACACAGTCAATGAGCAAGTGCGAACGGACGGACAGACGAACGCGCTGGGGATGCGGATGGATTGCGGTCGCTGGATTGGGGATGCGGATGGACGTACGCACACACTCGGATGGATTGTCAGGAGCTCGCGAGTGCGGACGACCGACCGAATGGCGTGTCTCCTGCGGCCACAGAAAGCAAAGAATCCGTCAAAATGGGAACCAGCGCGTCAAGCGGTTCTTGTCGGCAACTGGTGGTTAATTTATCTCCTTAGCTGCTTATTTTACAGTTTTGATATCATTGGTACAAAGTATCCTTTGTAGATTTGCATAATCATCGTAGCCAGTATTGGAGGTGAATAGCAGTTTCGATGGCATGTCACACCCGCTTGAAAGAGAGAGAACGACCAACAAGAATAGAGCGGGGAGGCACTATTTGGGCCGAAACTGTACATTCTGGATTATTTGGGCTGGAACTGTACGTCGCCGGGTTACGAATTAGAAACTCGTTCAGGATACATTAGAAACACGTTAGAAATAGAAACGTAACTGTATCCGATTTACCTCTTCAAAATGACGATACAACCTTTTTTACAGGACCTGGTTTGATAATTCGAATCAACGCACATGCGACAACGACCGACATTAGACTTCACACCTTGATACGAACTTTAAAGAGGGATAACAGCGCCGTCAATCAAGCTCCCATTTTCCATTCCAACCAAAAAGTTCATCACAGCAACAAGGAACATCCGCCCCATATCCATCCGACGACCAAGCCCCGACTTCAGCCAGGCAGCATGTTCAAGAAGTTCACGGTGGAGGAGAACGTGAGCACTAGCAGCAAGGTTAAGTCCTCGCAGCAGCGCACCATCCGCTCCAAGATCCTCGAGCAGTACCCGGACATCGAGCCATACCTCGAGGAGCTCCTGCCAAAGAAAGCGCCGATGGTGGTCGCCAAGTGGTGCGCATTGCTTCCGTTTGAGCGGCTCATAAATACGGGCTCAAGAACGATTGGTTGTGCAGACTACCACTAACAATGGCTCTGTGCCTGTATATGGTCGTATGTGTCGTTTGCGCTTGTCGATTGCCAGCCAGAACCATGTGCAGATCGTGCTGAACGAGGGCGAGCCACTCTTCTACAACCAGCGCGATGGCCCGTTCATGCCGACGCTCAAGCTGCTGCACAAGAGTATGTAGCATTTCGAGCGTATTTACTGCCTATTTCTGTATAGGAAGACACTGTGGTAACGGTCACTGATGTTATTTTGTGCTGCTTTGTCCTCCGCGCACACTATAGTCCCGCACATCATGAAGCAGGTGCGCGCGGACAAAGGCGCGATTCCGTTCGTGCTCTCCGGTGCAAACGTCATGTGCCCGGGCCTGACCTCTGCTGGTGGTGAGATGCCAGAGGAGCTGGACGCCGGCACACCCGTGGCCATCATGGCGGAGGGCAAGGAGCACGCGATGGCAATAGGCGTGCTGACGCTCTCGACCGAAGAGATGTGCGTTGCACTTTGTTTGCTTGGTGCTGTCAGTGTTGATGACCAGCAGAGACGGCATGTAATACTCACATTGCTTTGCTGTTGGTATCATTTGCTGTACTATAGTCGCAAGCAGAACAAAGGCATCGGCATCGAAATGGTGCACTTCCTCGGCGACGACCTCTGGACTTGCGCGCGCATCGACTAAACTGCTGCTTTTGCTGAAGCTATTGCTGCAGTCACCCAAGCAAGAAGGCTTCCAACCTCCGAATCGTCACTATGAGAGAATGCCGAACCAGCATATGCGCTACTTACTCGCTGCTGCTCATTCACTAATGTTAGGTACAAATTTGGGTTTCTTCGTTCATGGCTAGTTATTGTGTGTGGCATTGCTATTGTGGGGGCTTACCTCTATCAAGCAAGAACGCCTTTGTATCACTCAAGATCACTGGTAAAACGATCGGCGTCCCCATTTCTCGACCTAAACTTCTTTCCACATGTGCCTGTTGCTCGCGCTCGGCACTACATTACCACTCGAGCCATCGCCACCACTGCTATTCTCACTGCTGCTACTACTTTGCCCGGCCTCGAGGATGTTTGGCAGCGACCCGGAGCGCGGGCGGCCCGTGCCATTGGACCAGTCAAAGTTGTGCGTGTTGACGTTCGCGATCACCGGCTGCGACTCGATACCACCGCCCATGAGCGAGTTCTGGATCGCGAACGCTGGCGGTGCGGACGGAGGCGGACCCAGGTCGTTCATAGAAGAGTCGTCGCCCATGGAGCTGTCTTGCTGTCGTGCAGCGTACGCAGAGTTGCTCTGGTGCTGGTGACGTTCGTGTGGATACTGGTAAGGAGCGTGAGATGATGAAGAAGAGGAAGAGCCTATTGCTGCTTGGTGGACGTCAATCGCGCTCTGCAGCGCTGTGAACGGGTTGAAGCGGTACCCTTGCTGCTGGTTGTGACTGCTGCTGTTGTTGTTGCTGTTGCTCTCACTATTCGAGATGTCTCTTGCGGCGGACGAGAGGGACGCCAGCGACGATCCGTACGCGAGTTTGTGGAGACCTGATGCCGATTCTGCCTGGTTGTGGTGATGATAGATAGACGACGCGAGCGAGAAGTTGCCGAGTTGAGGCGGTGGAGGCGCCGGACCCTGCGCTGACGGGAACGAGTGGCGCAGCAGATCGCCCAAAGTGTTCGAACCGTCGCTGTCATTGCGTGAGAAAAGCGGATTCGACGCCGGAGGCGGAGGGAGTCGCGACAGTTCACTGCCTCCTCCTCCGGTGTTCGAGTCCAAGTGCAGACCCGAGAGCAGCGACGAGAATCTTCCACCGCTGGAGTCCTGGGACATCGTGGACGACACAGACACGGACTGGTCGTTGTAGTCGACCGACGTCGTGGACATGGACTGCGAGGCACCGCCGGCCATGCTCTCATCAGTGGAGCTACTGGACGCGTCCATCATCGTCGTCGTTGGATTTTTTTGCTGGTAGAAAATTGGCACGTGCTTGCGGTTCGGACGCGGCTTTGGGGGCGATCGCTGCTGCTGCTGCTGTTCCAACTGCTGCTTGGCCTGCTGTTGTTGTTTCTGCTGCTTGGACGTCGCCGCGAGGAAGTCACTGCCGCCTGCGCCATCACCACTACCGACAGTCATTCCACCAGTGCCGTTCCGCATGTCCTTGCGCAGGATCTTGACCTTGAGCGTCCCGCTCTCTGCCTTGGCCGTGAACGCGTTCTCCTTGTACTTGCGCTTCCCGCCTGTCAGAGATAGGGAGAGACAAGCAGACACACTATAAGCATATCTGTAGCCTGTACGTGTGTACATACAGTCAAAAGGTCATAAAAAGAGAGAGAGAGGAAGCGTACCGATCACGTCCATTTCCGCCATCGTCGCGCGCGTTCGTCCTAATCCGACCGTCGCTCTCTTCCTCGCTGTTTGCTATTGTATCGCTGGCTCAATCCAATTCAATTCGCTCGCAATCGGAGATGGAGGTAGGAATGATGGTAAACAAGGCAGGCAGCTCCACTTGACCGTCATTTGTCATTTGGAAGATGAGCCACCGTGTTTTGAGATGTATCGTCACTTGCTACCTACAGAAACCGATCGCAGCACAGCGATCGCCTTGAAGAGGGAGAGATGTGTGAGGAATGAGATGTCAGCTTTCGAAGTGAATTTTCACATTTGAAAGGTGAGAAATGGTGAAAAGGAGGAAACACGTCAGATGCATTTTGGTTGGATGGGGTTGAGTCATCTCCATGAGAGGAGAGGTCCCCAGAATCGCTCTGTTGTTGTTCATTATCATGGGGTTTTCGTGCTTTTTCGGATTCTTCTCAACGCTTCTTGATATGCTTTTCTTTCTCACTGCTCGCCTTCTTCCTTACCGCCGCTTGGGCTACATGGCTTGAACTTGGTTAGTCCATCCATTGGGTTAAGCGTAGACCTCCACCTCGCGCTCCACGACCACCTCCTCCTCCGGGAGCGGCATGTTGCGGAAGCCCACCTCTGGGAGGTAGTCGCCCGCCTCAACGAACTTGCGAGGCAAGTCGAGCGTGGTCCAGACGTCCTCCAACGCGGCCATGAGGTTGTCCACCATCTCGTCCGTGTGCGTCGGCAACGGGGTCAAGCGAAGACGCTCCTCGCCGCGTGGCACAGTAGGAAAGTTGATTGGCTGCACGTAGATGTTGTGCTTCTCCATCAGGATGCGCGAGGCCTCCTTCACCTTTACCGGGTCGCTCACCATCACTGGGATGATGTGGCTCACACTTGGCAGCAGAGGGAAACCGGCGTCGATTAGGCGCTTCTTCAGCTCCGCCGAGCGTGCGTGCATGACCTCGCGCTCCACCTGGCTCTCCTTCAGATGGCTGATTGACGCCTGGGCACCCGCAGCGAGCACTGGAGGGATCGACGACGTGAAGATGAAGCCCGACGCGCACGAGCGCATCGCGTCCACGAGAGCGGCAGAGCCAGCGACGTACCCACCCATGATACCGAAGCCCTTGGCTAGAGTGCCCGTGACCATGGTGATGCGCTGCAGCGCGTGGTCGCGCTCCGCAATACCGGCACCACGATCGCCGTACAGACCGACCGCGTGCACTTCGTCGTTGAACGTCATGGCGCCATACTTATCCGCCAGGTCGCAGATCTCGTGTAGCGGCGCCACTGTGCCTTCCATGGAGTTGACGCTCTCAAAGAGCACGAGCTTCGGCGAGTCCGGGTGCTCCTCGTTGGCGCGCTTGAGCTGCTCCTCGAGTGACACCATGTTGTTGTGCTGGTAAATGTACTTCTTGGCACGACTGTGCTTGATGCCCTCGATCATGGACGCGTGGTTCAGGCTGTCCGAGATCATGATCAGGTTCGGGAAGATCTTGGGGAGCGTTGAGATGATCGAGTCGTTCGCCACGTAACACGACGTGAACAGCAACGCGCCTTCCTGCTGGTGCAGATCTGCGAGCTCCTGTTCGAGCAGCACGTGGTAGTGGTTCGTGCCCGAGATGTTGCGGGTGCCGCCCGAGCCGCCACCGGTCTGCAGCAGGTAGTTCTGCATTGCGTTGATCACCTTCGGGTGCTGGCCCATGCTTAGGTAGTCGTTGCTGCACCAGGCGATCACCTCCTTCTGGTTGCCGTCCTTAGCGTAATGGGTCGCGCGCGGGAAGTGGCCGCGCTTGCGCTCCAGCTCCGCGAACTCGCGGTAGCGACCCTCGGTCTTGATCTTGGTGATCGTGTCCTCGAAGCCCTGCTGGTACTGGCGGCTGGAGAGCCCGCCGAGACGGATCTGAGACGTCGGCGTCGTGCGGAACACGGCGTTCGCGGCCGAGTAGCTAGTCGCGTGGCCGGCCGCCTGGGTCTGCTTCTTCTTGAGATCGGCGATGCGCTGCAACGTGGCGCTGGTGGCGGCCGAGGCCGTGACGTGCGCCTGCGACGAGTTGCCGCCGGCCGAGGCCATGCCCATGACCGACGACATGTGCGGACAGAGCTTGGCCAACTGCGAGATGTTGGGCAGCAGCGCCGCGCGCGCCGTCGGCAGTGCGTGCATGAACGGGCAGCGCGACGCCGACTGCATGCGGGCCGCGGCAACGGAGGCGCGAGTGAGAGCCGCCATTGTTACTTCAGGAAAGGGGGGGGGTTACGCTTGCTTGTCTGGAGGTTGCGAGTTGCTTGCTTTGCTTTGCAGTGCGTGCTTGCTTGAGCGGCTTGCTTGCGGCGCGGAAGGGCAGTTGGAAAGTGTGAGTCTCTGTAACCACAGCCTGTGCTGCGAGTGTGTGTGGTGGAGGCTCGCACAGGCAATAGGCTGGCTGGATCGTGGATGAAGGAAGGGCTAGCTGGTCAGACCTGGACTGTGTGCTGGGCTGTGTGACCAGATGTTAGCGCGCGGGGTAGGGCTGCGGTCCAGCGAGCGTTTTAGGTAAAAAAGGAGGTCATCTCTCCTGAGGCCCACTCTCCAACAGTTGGAAGCTGAGCCTGCCGTATACAAAAAACAAGCTGTGGACCTGCGGAATTGGCGTGAGTATGGCTCGGTTCAGCGTTGCGGGTCGGGGGTGCGCTGGGAAGGGAAAACCTTTTGGTCTGCGGAGAAACGCGCACTTTTGGAGCTGAGCTTGTGTCATGTAATCCTCCGGTCCATCTGGATGGATGGGCTGGCCATCCCGTCCGACAGCAAACTAGCATAACCGACCAGTCTGCAGAGCGTCAGGCGTAACCCTCACCATAACCAGATGCGAATCACGTGAGTGATCTTCCCGATTTGGTTTATCAGTCAATGTGAAGGGAAGTCACCGCGTGGCCTCTCATTTGCGTCGCCAGGTGCTATTTGCTGTCGCCACACCGTCGCGCAACTCAACTCGGTGCTTGTTGTTGAGCTTGTTGATTTGTTTGTTTGTTGGCATGTTGTGAAGGTCTGAGTTGCAGCATCTTGCATCGCCACTGTGGTCTCTTGTAAAGACCACCGCAAGCGAAGAGATGGAACAAATGAAATGTCATCAGTGGTTGGTTACGTAAGGTGCTCCTGTTTGCATTCTCTACTCGCGGCTGTTGCACTGGCACACAAGTGCGTCAGCACGGAGCTTTGATGGGCATGTTGACCGTCGACTCCCGCTCGCGTCAACGAAGCTGCAATGCGCAAGATGCTCAAACAAAAGCAACAGACGAGAAGAAATCGCCTGTGAAGCGACGCGAAGATAGCCAGTCTGGTGGTCCAGCAGAACAACTCACAAACATATCGAAAACAGCTTGTTGTGCGCATGTTGTTGACGGTGGTGGTGGTGTTGCAGTGGTGTTGCAGTGGTGTTGCAGTGCTACCCATTCGTCACATGTGTTGCCCGCAGTACATAGCCTGAAGAGGTCAAAAGGAGATGATGCCACAACCGCCTGCCTCTCTCTTTAAAAGCCTCTTCTCGTCAGCAGCATCTCCAGACTCGTGTAAACTCTTCTTCTCTCTTTCGCCATGTTTCGTCCGGTGGACGTGCGCATAGCTGTGGATTTTTTGCGAAACGTCGCAGCATGTTGTTGCCTCCTTTTAAAATGGCAACAACATAAACTTTGGACTGTTAACGCTTGCGTGGTCGTACGTCTGCAGATTTGATTGTCTTGCTTTGTCCGTTGTCGTCGAGCGAAATCCTCAGCTGTTGCTCGCCTATCTGTAAGCCCAATTTCCATTCCGTTCCATGGTGTGAGCGAGAGGCGTGCACGGTGGATTGTGAACTTCAAGCGCCGCCCATGTCCTCTCCTTCCTTCCCAAAAGGGCGGAAATGCGGGAGGGTACGCTGGGTTACGATGTGTGGGCCACATACAATTCGAGAAAATGGTGCCGGTGGTGGGTTAGTGTGGGTTACACAACGTAAACTGGAGACATGAACCAAAAGCTGAAGCTCAAAATACAGGATGTGCGGTGCACAGTGAACATTTCCTTTCTTGCGATCTGAGCCGTAACCACGCTCCGAAATTAAAGCAAGTGGTAAAATAGATAACAAAATTACGATAATACGTGAAGTCATGCTTAGTCATTGCAGATCTAGTAAATAATTTGCAAATATACACACTACTGCTCTACAGGGATCTCTCAAAATACCGCCCGCTCAACATATGCTTTTTTGTATAACGTCTGAGAGGATATTTGTGTAATACGAGTATTTGATTTCAAAGGCTTGTATTCAGACACCCAAATTATAGGATCCCATGGTACCTACAAGCTCGTACATCTCATCGAGGATCTCCGTGTGGCACCAGCAGTTAGCTATCGACGAGCTGGCGGCGTACTGCCAAGCCTCTTGAGTCCACTTCATCGCTTGTAGGACATCTGCATCGTAAAGCGCCACCACTTCTTTTTCAACGGTCTGCTGATCGATCTCATCCGCTCGGTCGAGAAGAGCGTCGAGTCGCTCGACAGCGTACTCGTTTTTCAGCTCGCTGATCTTCGACTTGAACGCTTGTATGACACCTGCGTCTTGAGATTGCAAGTGCGAGGTTGTATTGGGAGGCAGCATGAGCACCTCAGTGTTGGACAGCACTATGTGGGCCCTGTGCGAAGAGACGTTGTCGAGCAACAGCAGAACCTTGCATCCCTGCTTTCTCATGCTGTCGTTGAACCGTTCTAGCCACTAGTCGAAAATGCGGCTGTTCATCCAGCCCTTTGGTGAGCTGGCATACTGGAGACCGAGCTGCTCGCTCGACTTGCCGCAGAAGCACCGTGGCTGGCGAGCAGTGTTAATGAAGAGAAGTGGGGGGCGAGAGGTGCCATCGGCGTTGCTAGTGATAGCGACTTTGATTCGCTTTTTCAAATGCTTCCGCCCAGAGAAGCTCGCAGCAGACACTGTCCTGCTCGGCACCGCGCAATAATAATACGCTGTTTCGTCCATATTGTATATGTCCTTTTTTGCGTAGCGCGCGGTCGCCTTCCTCAGCGCCTCCCTCCCGCTCTCCACAGCAGCGGGATCCACATAGCCTGCCTCTCCGTGAACGCGTCGAGACTTCAGGCGGTTGCGTGGCTGGAAGCGCGCGAGCCATCCGGCGCTGAACGTCATGGCGATGGGCTGCTTGGATGCACGAGGGGGAGGCCACGAGCAAGAAGCAGCTCACTGCAAATCTTCTTCGCTTTCTGGCGGATCGTCGCGCCGATCACGATCGGTAGCCGCAACTCCTCGCATCGCCGGATCCATGCGACCAGAGCCGTCTCGAGCTGTGGACAGCGAGCCTTGTGTGACGCCTTGCGCGAGGGGGATAGTTCAGTATCGTCGGCGCTGCGGCCAGACTTGTTCAGAATATCGCGCAGCGTCGTCTTCGCGAGAGGGCGTGGCAGCGCGAAAGCCACCAATGCCCACTCGAACAGCTCACGGCGAATCATCTCTGGGTGCGCCGCGTGCTTGGCGCGCAGTGCGGTCTTTTGAGAGAGAGCCAGGCGGACGCGAGTCGTTGCAGTCGCCATGCTGTCGATGCCGAGCCGTGCTTTTTGTTTGTGACAGTCAAGTGCATTTGCGAAATCCTCTTGAAAGCGATTTCGATGCTATCCTGATCGCTTTAAAGAGGATATCAATTGATTGTGATGGGCGGTATTTTGAGAGATGCCTGTATCCTTTTTTGGAGAGATTTGTTCAGTTATCCTTTGTCATTTTCTGCTTCGAAAGCTCTTTAAACTAAGTTCCGTTTGAAAGCGGAAGCATCACGTGCAGTGACGCAGTCAATCCTCTCGCTGCTCGACTGGTCCTCCCAGCCGGCGACGAGTCTGCAGCTCTCTTGCGAGGCGCAATTCGCGCTCAATGAGGACACGCGGCTCGTGTTCCTGTTCTAGATGTGTGTGATGGCACTGCTGAAGCAGATGCAGCAAGCACTAGTCGAGGTGCTACTTCTCGATACGAAGCTGATCGACTCGGTGTTATAAGTAACGCGCTTCGTGCCGTTCTGCCAGCTGTACGCGCGCAACAAGAGCGTAGAGCAGTTGCCCACGGAGCTCGTAGTCCACGCTGCTAGTGCGAGTGAAGTTAATTGATTGTATTGAGGTTGATTAGTTTGCTTACCATCAGCAGGACAACCACAACCAAGTGCTCGTGCTGATCCAGAGCGATTTCGAGATCAACCACTGGCGAACCAATCTCTCTACAAATATTAGGACAAGATCTTGACATTTTTGGAGTCTGGAGAGATTGAGAGCGACGTGTCCTTCTTGGAGATGATTGCCGATGGATTTCCTCGCCGACGGATCATTTCATCGGGCACGAGTTCTACGAAGACACCTGCTGCGGCATCAGAGACCAGTCGTTCAGTTGGTTGGTGAGACTGGTGCAAGAGGAGCAATACGAGTGCAAGGGCTGGAGGTTTTGGCCAACATAACAACAAGGAAGCAAGTACGAATGACTACGAGTGCCATTGCGTGAAATGTGACGGATCACGGTGTTGACGAGGATGCTTGTTTTACTCATGAGCCGTTACAGTAACTAGGCTATCTATCCCCACTTTGCTTCGAAGAATGCTGCGAGAGAATACAGAGAAATGAAAGAGTTTGAAGTTCGCAAGTCGACTCCACCGATACTTCCAACAAATCAAGCGGTCGCATGGCCACCTTTGATACATTTGATTCGTGTGCTTGGTATTTCCAAAGCGTTTCACTGAGTTTCACTGGAGTGAATTAACGTATGATACCTGCAGCTTGAACTTGGTCAGTTGGCAGAGAACAAGTGCAACCGCGAAACAAAGTTTGAGAGTCACTGCCGCACACCTCACTAGCTCAGGACGACAGGAGGCAAATTGAGGTGGCAACGCGTTACGAGGGCGAGGTTCTCGTCTATAGACGTTCTTGCGGCTGCCAACGTTTTTACTCGTTGTTTCTTATTCCTCAAGTAGGATTCGCGATACAGAACGAGCCGCAAAAGTATTTCGCAAGAAGACCTCTCCACCATCCATTCATTTGTTCAAACACGAGAAAAATATGTTGCACCACACGACGCTGGAGAAAGAGAACGGACTAGGCTCGTCGATCTACGCTGAGGTAGAACTCACAGCTCCAAGGCTGCGTTTTTCTTCTCCGACCAACAGCCACGCTCGCACACTTATCGAAAGCGAACAGAACCAACGAAGAAGAGCAAACAATCCCAGAGGAGAGGCCTCGAACCTCGAAAAAGGAACACGCCAGGGAGGCATGACCTTCAAACAAGGCTTGCTGAGCTCCTCCCACTGTAGGTAAAATGATATTTGCATGCGCATGAATTGATTGTGAAGGCATGCAACAATGTTGGTGAGTGGGGCTTTTGCATGTGACCTTAGAAGATCGATCACGATGGTGAGAAGGAGCGCAACGTCAAATGGTGGATAGCAGCATGACGACACTCGACAAGGTATTGAGTATAATGCACTTTCCTTTTCTAGAAATGGGAGCCCAACTGACCTTTTCCAAGTTGTTGTTGGTGAACTGACCTCCTCTTTCCATGCTGTTTTTATTCAGTTGATTCATGGGGCTGGTGGATGGCAGTCATTGTTGAGTAGTTGATGGCGGCCGAAGGCGTCCCATTTCGTTACACTACCCAAAGGTCCGTCCGTTATGTGGACCAAATCGAAGAAGAATGTGCGCTACTCGTGACTCGTGGTGGAGTTTCGATGGAAGAAATTGATCTTTTGATCTCGCTCTTTGTGGCTCCATGAGCCATTTCGCGTCGCTTCGAGGTGGCTCGGAAGTAAATCCGATGGTGATGACCACTAAGAAAACGGAGAGCTCCTGAAATGGGGGCAGCGGTTTCTTCACCTACACAGGTCAAGTAGAGGTGCAGCCAACTTGGTGTGCGCGAATGGGTTGGAAATAGAAAATGTGGAGACCGAAGGGGAGCTCTTCAAGTGGCTCGGGTCGTCATCCAGCCACATTCTTCAAGACCCTCACTGCTTACTCGCTGAAGAAACGCAACGCACGAAAGAGAGTTGAACTGAGCTGGAAAGATCCAAGAAGGAATTCAGAAGCCGCAGCAAAAAGCCCAAAGATCGCATCTGAGAATACACGCCCCGAGAAGCCCACTCACTCTCCAATTTACTTCCTCGCAGCGAAGTCAGCCCCCAGTAACAGCAGTTACACCAAGCAGGAGCTCCAGCAACTAAGAGCATGCGGAAGGGTATTAAATTCGCCTCAGCACCAGCTCAGATTATTGCTGCAGCCAATCTGACCAAGACACAAGAGCAGCATGCACCCTTAGCAAGCTTCGTGGAGCGCCAGCCGCAGTATTTTGTGATCCAATTTACCGTTTTGCTCGTCGCATTCGCGCTGCTAATCGCGTATTCGCGACACAACCGGCGCGCGGCGCTGAAGGGGAACATGATCGCGTCGCGAAAGATCGTACTGCCGTCGCTCGAGCCGCTGCTCTGGGTCCTGTGCTTCGTCTCGGCTATTTCTGCCGCTGGTTTCACCGTGGGGCTTGTACAGCAAGCCCACACAGCAAACGTATCGAAGCTGGTGAATGAGATCGCATACAGCGGCAAGCAGTTCGTCCTGGTGGCTGTGCTCGCTCATACGATGCAGCGAAAGTTCTCGGCGAGTTCATTGAGGGCAAACATCCTTCTATCTATGATCCTGAGCGGCTACACCATCCCGGTGGCGTGGTGTCTCAACTCAGCGAGCAAGTCGTTTCCGAGTACGTGGGGGTACTTCTGGGCACTTTCCGCGACGCGAGCGATCATCTTGCTGTTCTACGTGAAGATTGTGATCTGTCCGTCGAGCAGCCGAGCCTCCAAGAGCTCGTTGCGAGAGTACTGTGCATTCGTAGCTACGTCTCACGTGCTATCGCTCGCGATTGACGCGATTTCACACTTGAGCGAAGGCACGTCAGCTGATGCGCTGGTATATGCAAACCTGGGGTTAATGGCGCTCTGTCCGCTCTTCGTCTGGCGCGTGCTCCGAGCAGATACTGAGCGCTGGCGCAGCACTGGGTTGCGAACCTGCGACCTTCACAGTAAACTCTTGCTCGAGCTCAAGACTCACGCGATTCGGATCTCCCGCGTGCAGTTTCTCCAAGAGCGGATCTCGCCGCAAGGGCTTCACTTGCGCGTCGAGATGCAGCAGAAGTTCGTCCTCGACTTCGGGTCTCTTGAGATCAAGCAGCAGCTCAGCAGCAGCAGTCACAGCAGTGAAAGTGGGAGGAACTACTGTAGAGTATACGCTGGCGTGCTCCACTCTCACACTGCGGTGGCTGTGAAAGTGTACACCCCCACCAACTTCGCGGACGAGTCGTTGGCGCGGCTTTCCCATGAAGCCGCTCTCTGTGGTGCGCTGCACCACCCGAACATCGTGCGCTTCCACGGGATGTGCGTCTCGCCTCCGCACGTGAGTTTCGTGACCGAGTTGTACGCCATGACGCTCGGAGATGTCGTGCGCAGTATGGTAGACGACCTGGCGACTCACACGCGCCAGACCAAGTACCATTTCCTCGTCCAGCTGGAGTACATTCTGGACATGGCGCGAGCAGTGGCGTACCTGCACAGCTTCTCGCCGGCGTTTCTGCATCGAGAGCTCAGGCCAGAGAGCTTTGTGGTGGACAGCGATGGGAATGTGAAGCTGACGGGTTTGGGCGAAGCCAAGAACCTCCCACGGCAGTGCCACGCCAGCGATCTGAGTCTGATAGAGAGCGGCTTCAGCTTGCTCAAATCGCCTCGAGGTGCGGTACCTCCCTCCTCGCCGCCGCCAGCTTTCGAATTATGTGATAACAGCAGCGATGCAGAGTATATCCCGCCCGAGGTGCTCTGCAACTTTGTGGGCTGCGGCGACTCGCAGTATGCGGAAGCCATCGATGTGTACGCGTTGGCGATGCTCATGTGGGACGTCCTGCACCCGGACTGTGAGTGGTTCCCGGGTCTGTGCTCAGGTGATACACTATCGGTCGCGCATGCCGTCACGGGCGGGTACCGGCCAAAAATCACCCTGCATGTGCACCCGCACCTGCGCCAGCTGATTGAGAGCTCGTGGGAGCAGGATGCGCGGCTGAGACCCTCGACGCAGTACATCGTGAGCGTACTCGAGACGATCCAAGAAGAGGTGATGAATGATCTAGCTGGGGAACTCTTTGGCGATCTCGGCGGCCAGTTCTTCGGTGAACAAGCCGTGCAGTACCTAACGCAAAGCGGGCGCGTGCTGGAAAAATCACAGGCAATTCGACTCGGCAACGCGCTCATGGACGCTGGGCTGCTACACCACGTGAACCACTCCAAGGGCTTTGAGGTCTGCAAGTACGGCGTCTACTACATCGAGGAGGCCAGTCTCGCTCCGCACAACCGGCCCCGAGAGACCCAGACCAGTCTCGTCGAGAAAGCCCAAGCAGCACCACAGGCAGCCCAACAACAACAACAACAACAGCAGGAAGCCAAAACAGCAAATAGTGACAGCTTGGTACCCTTACCGTCGCCAGCTCCCACAAGCCAAACTGTCAAGTCCCGACCTCGCCAGCTCACGATCGACTCGAATGACAGCTCTGTGTCTCCTCTTGCCACGAAGAGAGTGCACCGAGTCGAGAGCTTCGAACCGGACCAGCTGCGACTCATCGACAGCACTCTGTGCGCGTGCCGACGGCTCGGACAGCGCATGGAGGAGCCGGCGAAGCTCGTGCGGCGGACGCGGCGCCCGACACCGAGGCTTCTGGAAGAAGAGAACTCACTTACGGCGGATCTACTTTCAGACGTCCGCGCCAGCATGTGAAGTCCTGGAGGACCAAATTACTGACTTGGTATACCAAGTACATTCATAGTTGGCCAAGTAAATATGAATGTTGATGCTGACCGAGTGAATTAGATAGTAAAACAAGGCAGCATCCACCCACCCCCAAGCAAGCGTGGCCACGACCTGCGCGTCAACAGGATGGAATCACAGAGCAAACTCTGAGGCATACTAGCAACGCACGCATCCTGATCGCCTGGTGGATGCTCGAGCTATCTGATGGTGCTGCTGGCCAGTGGTGTCGCCATTGCTAGAACGAGCATGTATGTAAATGTTTTTTGGGGTAATAAAAAAATGCCCCTCTTTCATCCGCAAATAAAAATTCTGCCCCTCTCCAAAAAATACAACGTAAAATACATCAAATAATCATAAGTTACATTTTGATTGAAAAATACCTCCATGATTACTTTATAATACAGTGCTGGCCATATTTATAAGACCACCAGTTTTTTTACACTTGCGACCACAAAGTGCCATATTTACATTCGTAATTACGCTCCACCACTCGTCTCGTTCAGACCAATCGTTTGCTGATCCCCACATCCCAATCCAAGCAAAACTGATGGCACTCTAGAAAACAACGCGCCAAGCCCCTGGAAGGATATATAAGACCACTTCGGAAGCGCCGTTCGTTATTGTCTCAGGCGCGTTCGTTTGCCTCTGAAAAGCGTTTTTTTTATATTGAACAGGCTTAGTACTCACTTATATGTGGTTTTCAGAGCGAGAGAACAAGTTTTCCGATGCCAAGAGGTACGTCACTGTCCGACTATGAGCAAGGCCAGATCTCGGCCATGAACG
>JALBZD010000371.1:0-31685 GCA_038050675.1 Globisporangium cylindrosporum | reverse complement strand
TACAAGTTGATGGTGGAGATGCACCATCCGTCTTTAGCACTGGAGCAAGTGCAGGACTTCCAGCCAACACAATACCACGCGAGTGCGACGAAAGCGAAAGATACTGAGTCGATGGTATAGAAAGCACGCCGCTCAGTCGTAGATTGAGAGCGCATAGAATCGTAGAATTATGTTGAGTGTCTTTCTTGTGAATGACCTCCCATACATGTATTTAATCTGATTTAGATGTTGAAATCGGTTGAGTGGATCATGAAATGGCAGGCAGTAGACGAGGTTGGATGAGAAACAATGGGTTGCCATAACCTCTCACGGACAGCGAGGCCTGGCATTTCGACCTGCTGCTAACGTTTCTTTTCCTTTCAATGGCCTGCCTCTCCATATATGTGTTTACTTTTTTTCAACCAAGATTTGAATTCGTTTAAGAATGGATGGTGGTGTGTGTCAATTGGCTGACTCAATGGATGGCAGAAAGCACCGGGGCGACCGTGTGCATTTCACGGTCTCTACAGAACCGGACGTTCATGGCTCTCAGAACGGGTCGGATGTGGACCTGAGCTTCAGTAACTTCAACATCGCGCTTGCTCTTGATCAAACAAACACCCGCAATCTGCCAGAGAATGGTATTGAAGAAGAGTTTGAACGAGCCCAATTTGCAAGTCACGAGAGCAGCGCTCGTCGAACCAAACTACAGGGGGCTCTTGCCTTCTCCTTTCAGTTGTTGTTGCTTGTATAACAAGAAAAGGTGTAGCTGTCTTATCCAGCTCTCCACCACTACTGCCTCCTTTTTGCTCCACTGCGTTGCTCTCGCTCGTACTGATTAATGCTCATGTCCACGCTGCTCTGCCGCCCATGGGAACGTTCTTCTCGTGACCTGCAGATGGCTTTCTGCTTCCTCCCTGTCGCTCTCGTATTTGCTTTCTCCAGTTGAAGCAACAATCAATCAATGCGCCCACACCCACATCACCCAGAACTCACTCCCTCACTCTCTGCACCTTGCCCTCATTCGCTCGGATCAGACCTGCTGCTGCGGCAAATGACGCTGTCAACAGAAAATTCTTCTCGTTGTGCATGTCGGTCACGTCTTCATGCGAACTCTGTCCGTCTCCCGGCTGGCTGCTTTGCTGCTGTTTCCCCCTTCTCCATTTGTCCACGTGGATTGTTCTCTGTAGCCGCATCTTGTGTGTCGTGTCATCTGTGTGTCCGTCGGGGTTTCTAGAAAACGCTTACCAAGTCCCCGGAGGGAACGAGCGGGACCGTCGATCTGTTTTGCGGACGTCACCCAATCTCTGCTGCTGCAGCACCTGCATCTGCACCTGCTACGGCCGCTTGGCTTCGACACTGGGAGTTGTGGGCCACGTGTACGCCGCTGTTCTCTGCGAGAGGCCGAGAAGAAAAAGCCCGCGGCTCGCGCGCGTCCGCCCTCCGCATTCGTCTGCAGGATGAACTGTTGCATGCGTTTGCTGGCTCCTTTTCCCCGCATTTCTGGTTCCCATCATCTTTCGCTCAGGGTTTGCGCAAACGGATGCTCACCTGGCTTTACTAGCATTTGAGATACAAACTATATCAATAATGTAATACTCTACATAGAAATGGTGTCTGCCTTTAATGGCATACAAACTTTGCGAGGTCTGAGTCGGAGAGACGAGGAAAACCGTGTTACCACCGCCTTAAAGAAGGTCCGATCGCACTTAGTGTGAGTGTCCACGGTGGGTTGGCAATGACGCACTTTGACGTCACACGTTCCCGCTGCGAACTTTGCGGTTCACACGCTTCCAATCCCTCTCAAAAATAACAAGTCTCGAATATTCTCAATAACAGAGAAATTAAAATTCAGAGGTTATATTTGCAAAGACATATCTTTTATTCAACAATCCTGTTGGTATTCATTTACAATGTTATATAGATTCATACAGGCTATCAATTTTCCTTCAGCGCCAATGATGCGCACCGTGTCTCTTTTTCTGCGAATATTCTTGCTGTCAGGAGCGCGAGGACGCTCCTGGTCGGAAGAACGAACAAGTGCGAAGCGCTCCGATCCACGTCCATGAGAAGGCATGTCGCTCGCTCTGTGTGTGTCTGTATGTGTGAGTCTGTATGGGTTGCTCCAACACAAAGCGAGCGCTGTGCTTTTGTTCTCGAAGCCCACCCACCAAGCCCTCGCCCCCTTTTCTATTCCCCCCAGCCTTCTTCACTTGGGATTGCGCATTGCTTGCCAAGTGTGCTTCTGTTCTATTGAGTGTGTATCAATAGGTTGATTGCAGTTTTGCTCCAAGCCTGTCTGTCTATCTGGGGCTCATTCTTGATTTTGAGATCCCAATGCCAGCGACGTCCCCGATTCCTACTTCCACCACCCCACGCAGACGCAACCAGAATAATGAATCGGAGCAGCAGCAGCAACAACAACAGCAACACAATCAACACCACCACCAGCAGCGTCCGCGCAGTGGCTCGGTGGCTGATCCGTCCAGCAGCGCATTCGCACTCCGTAAGCAGTGGGAAGCCAAGCTCGTGTCGCTCCAGCGCGGCATGGAGCACGTGCAGCACTGCCGCGCGGGGGACGCCTGCGGGAGCTCGCTCTGCCACTCGACACGCCGTCTGATGCAAACGTACGAGAAGCACCAGTGCCCACCGCCAGCACTCAGCACCTCTTCCGGGGCGAATGGGAATGGCACCATCACCAATGAGTGCAAGGTGTGCAAGCTCTGGGACTTTCTCATGACGAGACGCACCCAGATGGCCGCGATCGCGCATCTCCGACGCCCGCTCACGCTCAACAACAATCGCTCGAGCGACAGTATCTTGCCCTCCATTACCTCGATCTCTTCGTGCAGAGTCGCTGCGGCAGGCTCGGCTGCAATCACCGGCTCGAGACGCAGCGCCGCGTCGGTTTTCGGCCGCGTGCTCGCGGCGCAGAAGGAGGCGCACCACCTCTCGGCACGCAGACGCTTCTGAAGCCAACGGCTCAAGCAGCTTCGGGCTTCGTCATCGTCGAAGGAAGCGAAGGACACACACAGTGAGACACAGAGAGAGCAAGAACAAGAGCAACAGCAAGCGCGTCGGTGGTAGGTACAATGAGCAGAATGTGAGCCATCGCATCACTTCTATTGGAAGAGATCGAATCAATGCATGGGTGGAAGAATGAGCTTCAGTGGCGAGCTCTTCGGCTTATAAACCCAGATCCGCAAACCTAACAAGAGAGAAACAAACAAGCAAGGAGTAGCATAGGAAAAACAAAATAGTAGCAATAGCAGTAAAAAAGGTTAGTAAGAGTTTGTTCCACACACAAGCACACAACAACACAAGTATGATAACACCCGATGTAACAATAGATCACAACACCAACATTCACCAACACATTGTTCATGCAAACATCAACCCAACAACAAACAACTCAATAAAAAAAACACACACTTGCACAAACATCCAATCAACTTACTTTTGCTGCTGCTCGGTGGACAATCGCGCAAGCGCTTGCTCAAAGTCCGCGTCGTCGTGGTAGAAGATGAGCGCTTGCTGGAACTCGCGCAAGTCGACCTTGTACTTGGCGCAGATCTGCGCCGTGAGCTCCCCGGAGCGCTTGATGTACTCTTGTGAGATCTGCGCGCGGCGCTCAGCCTCCTGCAAGCCGCTCTTGAGCAGTTTCTTGGCGATCACCTCCATCTCCACCGTCAGCGACGGGATGAGCTCCTCCATGACCTTGAGCACCACGGCGAGCTCCACGCTTGGTTTGTCATCCTTGATCAACTGATGCCAAACAACCAAATAATCCATTCAACAAGTCCACAAGTCAATACAAGCAAACAAGCAACAAGTATTGCACACACGTACAGCTTTCTGGTGGGTCGGAATGAGTGGCTGGCGCGAGCCTGTGACTTTCCAGCGCATGCGGCCGAGTTTACTGACAAAGTTGCTGATCGCCTCGGCCTCGGCTGGTGTGATCTTGCCGTCCTTGCCGCCGCCCGGAAGCTCACTGCTGATCAGGCGCTGCATCGCCTCGGTCACGTGCTCCTTCTTGACGTAGTTGTTGCGGAACACGGCGTCCTGCACTCTCTCCAGCGTCGTCTCGAATTCGATACTCATGTGCAGCGCGAGCTGCTCTGGCGAGAGCTTGATGCTGCCGTTGTTCTCCTTCTTCTCCTTCTCCACGCGCTGCTTGAGGTCGGCGAGCATGCGGTTCGTGAGCACCTCCATGTTCTTGTCAATCTCTTCGTAGAGACGCAGCAGCGCAGTTACGTTCTGGATCGGGTTCACCGCGTAGCCGCCCTCGGCAGGGGTTGCTTCGCAGCTGGTAGGAGCAGTAGTTGACGAGGCCATGAGGCCCATGCCCATCGCAGTCGCGGCGACTGTGGCAGTGAGCATGGATGTGCGGCTGTGCGATCCCTGTTGCTGCTGGCTCCATCGCGACGTCAGCGCAGTAGCACCAGACGATGGGAGCTGCACGCCAGCGGCGGCGCTGTTAATGGTGCTAATGCATCGCGCTTGCTGGGATGCACGGCGAGCCGCAACACGGCCATTCGCACGCGAGATCATCGTCATTGCCATCGTCTTCATGCTTCCAAAAGAGTGTCCTTCCTTCGTCAATGCACCAAAATCCAACAGTCTCGCCTGTCATCACTTTATGTGTCATTTGATTGGCTAAAAGTAAACTTAATACTTTACGATATTATTCATTATTGGTTAAAAATATGATATTCGTGATTTGATTGGCTGAATCTATTACACCTGGAGCTCCATCCAATCCAATCCATCCTGGTCATATGAGGGGGAACACGAAAAGCAGAAAGCAACAGGCCAAGCAATAGCTCAACGCGTCTGGAGAACGACCACGAGAGAATCGACATCATGGCTGTGAACGAACTGGTGCTGGCCACAGAGGCCGTGATTGAGGTGAAGGTGCACCCGGTGGTGATCTTCCAGATCCTGGACCGCGCGCTGCGCCGTTCGGAGGAGCAGGACCGCGTCATCGGCACGCTGCTCGGCCGCGTCGAGAACGGCGTCGCCGAGATCACCAACTCGTTCGCCGTGCCGCACCTGGAGAACGGCGACGAGGTCGCGGTCGGCAAGGACTTCCACACGCAGATGTACGAGCTCCACCAGCGTGTGAACGAGAACGAGATCGTCGTGGGCTGGTACGCGACCACCGCGGAGGGCATGTCGGTGACCACGTCGCTCGTCGATGAGCACTCGTGCCTCATCCACGAGTTCTACGGCTCGGTCTCGGAGATGCCCGTGCACCTGGTGGTCGATACGAGCTTGACCACCGACCAGCTGCAGGTGTCGGCGTTCGTTAGCACGCCGCTCGAGGCTGCTGAGTCCGCGCTCGTGAACCAGTTCAAGCAGATCCAGGTGACCCAGAAGGTCTCGGAGCCAGAAGCCATTGCCTGTACGTATTTAGCTATCGTGTCATATTCGTGTAAGCATTGACCGTATGAAGTACTACGGATGCTAACGTTGTGACCTTTCTATATATGGGACAGTGAGCGCCATGGCGCCAAAGGACGATGCCAAGAGCGCGTCGCTCCCAACGGAGCTCGCGGCGCTCGAGGACTCTATCACGCGCCTCTATCAGTGCCTCGAGAACGCTAGTGCGTACGTGGGCGACGTGGTCGAGGGCAAGCTCTCAGCCGACGCCAAGGTGGGGCGCGAGATCGCCGACGCGCTCGCGTCAATCCCAGCGATCCGACCGGACCAGTTCGACCAGATCTTCTCGAGCGGGCTCCAGGACCTCCTCATGGTGTCGTACCTCTCGGGTCTCACGCAGGCGCAGCTCTCCATGGCGGAGAAGCTGATCAACACCTAGATTTTTTAGTATGGACTACCGTCAGCGTTGATAGGGAGGAAGAGTGGCCGCCTTGCTGGTAATGGAGATGGCATGAGATGGATGGATGGGCATGACTTGATCATTTGTTCTCCTGTTCGTTTTCACTCACTCGTAGGTCACTTGGAAGAGCAAGCACTCTTCGTTTTGATCCGTTTGCCTGTCATTAATAAACAGATACATGTTCTCGCATGTCTTGTGCTCCATGGGCGTGAACCCCAGGCGCAAAAACACTTTTTCGTTCCCTGGGATTTGCAAAACAGGGTCGCGAGGTCTCAGCAGCGCTGGTGCGCTGGAGCGAAGCAAGACGGTCTGCTGCTGGTCCCATGGGTTCGCGTACGAGATCTTCTTCTGCGCGGCCTGGCCCAGTGGCAGGCGCAGGTCGTAGGTCTTCGTGATCAGCGGCAGCGAGACCGACACGTGGACGATCCACGCGCCAACGAGCTCATGGGTCTCCACGTCGACGAGATTCACGAGCACGCGACAGCCAGGACCTTGGAGCTGCTGGGTGGTGCAAAATGCAAACTCGATGCGGTTGAACGCGTTGGGGACGAGCTGAAACACCTGCGAGGGGCGGAACTGGATGCGGTCTATGTGCTCGAACGTGGTGAAGCATCGGACATGTCTTCGTACGCCGCTAGCACCACCACTACGACCACCGTTGGCATTGCTGCCGTCGCCTCGGATGATGAGCTCATTCTTCACACTCTGCCCCATGACCGCGTGGATGTCGAGCCGGAGCTTTGCTTGGATACGCACCTGCCAGACTTCGTAGATCTTCGCGTAGTACTTATCGTCGTATAGCACGATGTAGAACTCTTCGAGCGACGGGTACTCGCCCACTCGGCACTTGAAAACTACAACACGGTCGTGACCAACATCATCTTCACCATCATTGGCAGTGTCAGCGCCGTCCACTGCAACGCTAGGGTCCATGCAAACCAGATACTTCCCTCGCGGACAACGCAGCTTCCACCGCCAAATGGATCCAGCTGGATGGGAAAACCGCAGTACACGGTGGCAAATTAGTGGCTGCGGGTGAAGCTGCAGCTTGAACAGCGCAACTGTGTGGCCATGAGTACAGCTTCGGATCACTATTGATACGGGGACCGTCTTCTCGTTGTCGCTATCGTTCGTTTGTCTGCGTTTCATTGTCGTTTTCATACTTATATCGAGCCATCGCAAGCGAACTGGGATCTGGATCTGGTCGTGGGCATCCATCACAACTTCGTTGTGGTCGTCAATCATTTCCTTTTCCACAGGTTCCTGCTGCTGCTGATCAGCGTTTCCGTATCCCGAGCTTGACCCGTACGCGAGCGGCAGATTCTGGCGGTAGAACTCCCACTCAGAGGCGCTTTTCACAATCTCGGCGTCAAGCAGCACGGCTTCGCCCGTCGCCTGTGGGAGCACCATGTCCATTCGGAACCGTTCGTGGTGGTTGTACGGATTCTGGAACGGCAGTTCAAAGAACAGGAGCGCGCCAAAGTGAGGCGACAGTGTGATTGACGTCGTCACCTGGTCGCGGATCAGCGAGTACACGAGCGATTTTTTCTGCCCGTCTCGGTAGTAGGACAACACACGCAGCAGCTGGTTCTTCTCGTCAGCGAAGCGCCGCAGCGAGTCCTCAGCTGCAAGTTGCTGGTTCTTCGCAAGGCGAGAGTGCTGGTGATGACTCTGCTTGGCCTTTGTCACAGCACGAACGAGCTGTTTATGCGCTTTCGTTTCTTCTTTGACGTGGTGCTTGTAGCGAGAAAGTCGCTCGAGCTGCCGCGCGTAGAGGTAGTCGTTCATACGCGTCACTGGATGCGGGTTACCTCGCATAATGACACCACCACCACCGTCACCTGTACCAGCAAAATCACCTTCTCTCTCCTCTTGGTCGGAAAGCAAACTGAACCCAAGTTCCATCAGCACCTGCAGAAATTCGACTCGTAACAGCTCATCTCTCTTCTTCCGCGCGCGAGCTGATGAACTTCGGTCACTTGAAGAATGAAAGCTCCGTCCATTGTCTTGGTCCAGAAACTTGGCGATCACTCGGAGCGGCAGGATTCCTCGCGAGTACGCATCAACCGCAGCTTTTCGCAGCTTCAATTCGATTGAGCGAATCTGCGGATCTGAGTGAAAAGCGTACGAGCAATCGTTGGTCATGCTCGTAGATTCTGCGTTAGGAGTGGTGACGGTGGTCTTTTCGGTATTTGCTGCGGTACTTCGAATATCCCCTGCGGCGCTCTTTTGCTCGTGCAGACTATCCGTCGGTTCTGTAGACTTGACGGTTGTGTTGGCGAATTTTGACCCCAACACTGTTGCGTCTCCAGGTTTGTCTGTGAAAACAGTCGACTTCGGTCTGGGCTTAAGAGACGACGTTCGCGCCACAGGAGCCTGAGTCGCACCCGTAGCTGCATCTCCTTCTTTTGTTGCTACTACGACTGCTGAAATCAAGCGTTTCGGTGGGAGCTTGAGCGACGAAGTTCGCCTCACTGGAGCCTGAGAGACTAAATCACTTGCAACTCTCGTAGTGGTTGGTGCTCGCTTCTTTGGCACAGCTACTGCAGTCGCCTCTTCAGAGGTGGCAGGGACTTTCCCTTTTTCACTTGTGTCTGGCGCTTGAACTGCAGGATTGTCGTCGCTTGGTGTTGCATTAGCCATGTTGATGAGGGCGGCCTGGTCCATTGGTGATGGTCCGCTGATGAGCTGGAGCAAGTCCTGAATGTTGATCTCACCTTGCTGCTTTTGGTCCAGCTCTTTCGCCATGCCTTCTATCTCTGAGTCGCTCAGTTGCTGGAACTCGCTCCCCAGTTTCTTGATACCGCGAGCAAATTCGTCGTAGGTCAGTCGACCATTTTTGCCTTCGTCAAAGTGGTCGAACGATATTTGAATATCGACCCCTTGGTCCTTTGCACTTAGTAACAGCGTCCGTAGCTTGTCGAGCCAGAGCAAGACTGTGGAAGCAGCAGGAGTAGAAGAAACAGAGTTTGTCCGTGTCGCAGCCGCTTTCGCAGCTCTGACTGCCGCAAACGACGGAGCGCGCTGCGGGGGAGCAGCTTTGGCTGGTTTCTTTGTCATGCTGTCTTCTGCCTGACTCTCAGTACCAGGCATAACTGTTGGGGCTTTGCCATCGCCAATTGGCAGCTCAGTGTCTGTCTCTACGCGCTTTGATGCAAATGAAGGCGGTTTCCCCTTTGCCGTAGCAAATGAAGAGGCTCGGGTCGGAGGTACTCTTGCTCTAGATGGTGCTGCTGATTTTGCTGGCTCCGGGTCCGTTTCTATGGCTACTGCTGCTGCTCCAGCATCATCCTTTGGTGCATCGGCGAGTACTTCTGCCTTCGAGTTGCTTTTACCTTCTCCAACAGAGTCCTTTGCATTGGTTTGGTCTGTTTCATTGTTCTCATCGGGTTTGTTCTCAGAAGGGTTTTCATCCAGCGTTGCAGAGAAATTCTGTTGCGCAGTTTGTGCTCCTTCGTTCCCTGGAGCTGCAGGTTTCATTTCACTAGTAACATTGGTGATCCTTTTCTCGCTGACTGCACCTGCCGGCTTCTTTACCTGATCTGAGACTTTCTCACTCTTTGCAGTTTTGTCCGAGTCAGTGCCTTCAGTCTTCACAAACACTTTGAACTCGTCCAATGACACGCTGCCACTCGCATCTTTGTCAAGCTCTGCCACAACAACCAGCAACTCGTTTTCTGTTACATCTTCAAATCCCGCGAGCGCTTTCATCCCTCCAACAAACTCCGCAGTTGTGATTTTGCCATCTCCGTCGTTGTCGAAATGACTGAAGCAAGCGCTCACGTCGTGTCCGCTCTGCTCTGCCTGTTGTAGCAGAGTACGCAAGCGGTCTTTCGTTGACGGGATCCCTTCCTGCTGTCTCTTGACTGGGGTTTTCTCTCGTGGTGACTCGGATGGTGATGGTGCTTTCTTTGATGATACTAGTCCAACAGATTTTGGCCTCGCTGGCGCCTTTGAAGTTGGCGTATCCCCTCCCTCGTTCAATGCGGATGGTTTTCCGGATGCTTGTTTGATGCTGCTATCAGATGATCCAGGAAACAGCTGCTTGAATTCTGCCATCGAAATCTCCCCACTCGCATCTCGATCGAGTTTGCTGAAAATCTCGCCTAGCGTGGTCTCATCGTTCTCGTCCGCTCCAAATCCCAGCTGCTTCATCCCAAGTACAAATTCGCTCTTCGTGATGTTCCCGCCACCGTCTTTATCGAAATGTTCGAAGCACTTGTGAACATCAAATCCCTGCTTGGTCGCTTCAGTCAGCAGCGCCAAGAAGCGCTTCATCAGCGCATCCGACGGCGCATCATCATCACCAGTGCCGCTAGTTTCACCAAGTAATGCTTTGAACTCTCGCATCGAGATCTTCCCACTGCCGTCTTCGTCAACCTCCGCCAGCATCGCATCAAGCTCTTTCTCAGAAATGTCGTCAAAGCGGCCGAGTTTCTGTAGAATGGCTTTGAACTCGTCCCGCGTGACCTCACCATCTCCGTTCACATCGAATTCCGCAAACATCTTGTCTGTGTCGATTCCCATCGCCTTTGCCTTGAGCAGAAACGTTCGCAGCCTTGTCACGGGGTCTTTTTTCGTGGCTTGATCGATAACCGGTGTGGACATCGGAGCAGCAGGCGTCGCTGGTTGCTTCAGAAGCGAGCAAAGCAGAGAAAGATCGACCTTTTTGGATTCGTTCACGAGCTCAAAGTAGAGCAGAAGAGGCTTGATACCGTCCATTTGCTGCTTTGTGAGCTTCAAGTCTTTTGTGCAAAGCTGCTGCCATTTGCCCAACGCAAGTTTGCTGGACTGCTTCTCAACCTCCGCCAGTTTCGCAGCGTGTGGCGATAGGAACATCATCAAAGCCTGCTGATTGCGCTGAATCTCACGCCCGAAGCTCTGAAACTCTTGAAAGGAAATCTCTCGGTCGCCATCTGCGTCGAATTTCGCCGCAATCACCGCAGTGTCTTCCTTCGTGAGCCCCTGGCCGCGGAAAAGCTCATCGAGTGCTTTCTGGAACTCGGTAATTGTGATTTTCCCGTCTGCATCTGCGTCAAACTGCTCGAAGATCTGCTCGATGCTCATTTCTGCCTGGAGAGCGCGAACAAGCAGCTTAATGAGCTTCTTCTCTGCCTGGACTCGACCTGCATCCTGATGTAGCTGAGTTTGTTGTTTGAGTACTTTCCCTGAGACACCACACAAAGTGAGAAATTCGCAGTAGTCGATCTCGTCGTCTCCATTCGCATTGATCTTCTTCACGAAGGCGTGGATTGATTCCACTTCAAGAGCTTTGATCGAACTTGTCGTGCCTACAGCGCTAGTAGCACCATTATTCGGCTGAAGTAGTTGCTGAAGGGCTTGCGTGAACTCGGAGACTGAGAGTTTGCCGTTCTGATCTTTGTCGAAATGCGCAAAGACTTGCGCTAACTCGATGCCCTGCTCTTCAACTCGCTTCAAAGTCTCACGAACAGTTATTTCAATGTCCTGGATAGTCTCTTTGACGACTTCTGCTTTGTTTTCCTCGATGGAAACGCCGAATGATTGCAGAAACTCCTCATACGAGATCTGTCCGTCCTTGTTCTCATCGAATTCTGCCATGAGAGTGTCGCGGTTCTTTCTCTCCTGTTCCTCTGGGACGCCAAGCTTCTGCAAGGCCTTGCCAAACTCGCCATAGGATAAATTACCATCACCAGAAGCATCGAGCTCGGCAAAGATCTTGTGGATAGGGATTCCTTTCTCCATAGCTCGAACAAGGATACGCTTGACTTCGTCTCTCCATTGCGCAACGCTCTTTTCTTGAGGTCCCTGAGTTGCAGTCGACAGAAATGCGCCGAACTCTTTGTAATCGATCTTGCCGTCGTTATTCAAGTCCATCGCGGTCGCGATTGCCATCAAATCCTCATCCAAGAGGTCGGCGAACACAGTACCCATGGATCTCAGCGCCTGGATGAACTCCTCTCGGGATAGAAACCCATCTTTGTTGGAATCAAAGAGTTCGAACGCGCCTTGTAGTCCAACTTGGTTTGCCTTGACGATAGAGAGCACGCGCTTGAGACGATCGACGTGAAGAGCACTTGGAGGTTGACTCTTTGGCACAGCAGGTTTCAACTCCACTTCTTCTTTGGTCTTCTCTGAACTCGGTTTGCTGGCTTGCTGGTTCTGGAGTTGAGGGTTAACCGAGAGAAGAGCGAGTAGTCCTGTTTTACCTTCCCGATCGCACTGAATCCTTGCACTTCGATGAGTAGAGCTCTGCGCTGATTTTGACCCGAACAGATCGCATAAAATCGCGATCTCTTTTGGAGAAAGCGAAGTGGCGTCACTCAATCCGCGCTCTTGCTGTTTGCGCCGCTCACTCCGCAATTTCTCGTCCTCTTTGTCGCGCTTGCCGCGCCGCAGTGTCCCGTCACCTGCACCATAAAAGCTTTCTTGAGACAACAAGCGAAGTAGCTCTGCGTTCGAATCCACCAGCGGCCGAGCACGAACACGATGCTTTATTCGAGCGTGAGTTCTGCTAGCTCCATCACTGCTTGGGAAGGACGAAACTTGCGGGTTTTGTGGCGCCACCACTGCCGGTTTTGAGACCGAGTGCTGTCCTTTGAGCCCGTAGTTGCTTATCAAGAACTGGACTTTCCCGACAACAAGTTTCCCCGCGTTGAATGACATGTTCTCCATGTCAGTACAGCTGAGCTCATCGTCTTCAGCTGTGGAGTTTCTGCTGTCGATCGCCTGGATGATATCCACTTCCGCTTGGAACTTCTTGATGCCACTGCCCTGGCGCAAGAGCTCGTGCAACGGGATCGCAAAAGTCCCAATCTGGAAAAGACTATCAGCGTCCCATGCATCAACGTACAGGTTTCTTCTCAGCAGATACTCAGCGAAGTTACGCGTTTCCAGCGGATCGAGCGTCGTAGTGGTGTCGACATCGAACTGAATCGCCAGTGACGGTTTGCTCGCTGGGCTCTCGCGCATCAGCAAGAACGTCTGGCTGTCACCACCCGCGCCGTTGTCGAAAGCCTTGCTGAGTCGTAAAGTCTCGGTTCGCGTCGGCGAGAAATTGTAGAACTGGAACGTGAAGTAGACCCGAGATGGAACGGAAGGCGCTGCGCTGAATGACCGATATGCCGCAAAGTGGAAGCGAATCTCATGCGCCTTGTACACATCGTTGAGCTCCGCTTCGAGAGACTTGATCACAGGGTGTGCCGTTCTTCGGGCACCATGTCTGTTGTTCGACATCTGGTTGTCCTTTGAAGTAGAGCTTGGCGATCCCTGGTTCGTCGCACTTGTGTCGTGCGCATCCATGAACCCATACCGCGTCAGCAATGTCTTGGAGGCTCGACTCAGCTCTGAAGTCTGCACTTGAGTATGTAGCGGGACTGGATCTGCAGCTGCGCTGTTGACAGGCTTCTTCTTAGCTGGAGATCCTGGCGGTAAAGCTGGTTGCTGATTGGATTTGCTCTGACGCTTTGGACTTGCTGCTTGGGCTGGAGGATCTGACGTCGCTAGAGCGTTGAGCGTCTGTGCGAGAATGGAGTTTTTGTCGGCTTTGTACAGCATCTTTGTCGCCCAATGCCCGGCAGCGTGCACCCTCGCAGTTGATTGCTCATCATCTCCGCTTGATCCGCTATGCTCATTGCTGTTATTCGATCTGTGATACGATTTTGCAGGCGACAAGAGCTGCCTTACCGGACTTGTAGCTCTGATTGGCGACTTCGAACCCGACGGCGCTTGTTTGCTGTTCTTCGTCCCTTCGCCGCCGATCATGATGCGCAAATCCACAAACGCAATCGAGTCGTTAAGCGCGAGTCCCTGCTTCTCCAATGGTTTACCTCCCTGATTCGGCGGAGTGTACAGCGGATTGTCAGAGTACGGTCGGCATGGTGCACCAGAGAGTAACTCGACGTGCAAAGTGCGACGTCTCTGCTCCTCTTCCTGTAGCACAACTCCGTTGTCTCCCTGCGCTTGTGACGTCTCTGCCATGAAAAGCGGTTCACTTCCTGCTGCAGTCGCGTGGTGCTGCTTGTCGTACAAGTATAGCTTCTTCCCATCGCTCGGTACCAGTGCGCGGGTCCCCATCGTCACGAGCACGACATCCTCTTCAGACGGCAGCGGTTTCTTCGCGTCGATCGCTTGCTGCTTCATTTTTGGCGGCCACTTGATGCGAAAGTGAACTGTGAACTGCAAAATCACCACGATCGCGAAGTGCGGGTGGAGCACGAACCCCTTGAGCTTCGTCTGGTTCATCACACAGCGCATGTGATCGCTGCCTTGTTGCTCCAGCTTCAACGGAATCGTGTGCAGTCGTGTCCGAAAGCATCGCCCATTGTGAAGTGCGAGCTTCAACACACGAGCAGATATCTCTCCTTCGATACTCACGGCACCTTCGTGGATCGTTTTCCGACTGATCTTCAGTCGCGCGACCAGGTTGGCTTCAATTTCTTCACGCAAGTGAATCGTCACTCTTGTTGCAAACACGTTGATCGTGAAATCTTCGTCCAGCAAAATCGTTTTCGGCACAAGCGACGCCAACTTCGCAAACGTAGCGAGCGCTTCTTCGAACGTCGTGTCTTCGTCTTCTCGGAGCAGCATCTTCGGATTCTTACCGACGTCGATGTTCGCCAAGTTGCCGTTTTTCAGTCCCGGAATGGTCTCTAGCGCACCAACGAGCTCGTTCTTCCTAATGAACATCGCGATCGCCAGTAGCGGCTCGTAGAGTACCAGCTGGTAGTAGAATTTGCATCGGTCTTGCTTCTCTTGCGCGTGCCACATCGTTGACGGGATCTCCCACAGCACGCGCGGACTTCCGACAAAGACATTGACAGACTCGCCGCTCGCTCCGATCGCAAACGCTGATTGCGGAGGCTTCTTGCCTTGACCACCAGGTTGGACTGTGCCAGATGGCTGCGGCGAGGCAAACAGAGGTAAGATCGTCCAGCCGCAGCCAACGACACTAATAGTCGCCTTGGAGTCTGGATCTTTCTCGTACGCGACGAGCTCAACGATCCCCACGCAGTTCACGTCGACGACATCGGAGATGAAGTAGGCGCGAAAGTTCAGCAACACATTCTCCACCACGTGACGAATCGTGTTGTCCTTCGTGTGGCGGTCCTGCTTGATCTGGAACGAGTCGACCGCGATCTCCGGACTGACCCACGTGTTGCCGAAGAACCTCTTGGTGACTGAGTGGAACAAACTCACGTGCGCACCCAGTGTGACCAGCAACTCGTTCTCTTCCTCGTCATCTTCGTCGTCCTCGCTCTCTTCGCCGTGTGATACTGGAAGACTCCAGGACCGAAGGATCGAGTCTGGGAGAACCCAGTTGAGCACTGACATGATGTGAAGCGAGTATCCTTTCGCTTTGTCGACGCGGATGACTGTTGGCGGCACAGGTAGCACGATGATGCCAGCTCTGAATTTCTCAAACTGCTTCTCTCGGGTCCGCCATAACGAAGTCGAATTCGCAGCTGTCGCGCTGGATTGTTTCTTGTCCGCATTAGCGGCTTGTCGTCTCTGCTGCTGACCTCGGCGCTTCAGCGCTGTCGATCTCCGGGTCCGTGGTGGCGGTGATATCGACGCGGACGACGCATCAGACGGCGAGCGCTCGTCTTGCTCTGAATTGGACGAGGCTGCCGACCCTGACTCGGAGCTGCTGTCCGCCTCCATTTCGCTCATCCAGCCTTGAGTTGGGTTCCCTGTCGTCTTGTGCTGAAGAATGTACACATGAAAGGTCGCGTTTAAAGCACGGACACTTGGATTTGAATAGACACTGATATCCTATGGTTAGTGCTGTAAGGGTTAAATACGACTTGATGGTGATGAAATACTAAACCCTGTCGGTAGCCAATACTCGCTTGGGAAGTACCCTCGTGATCAGTCGATGCGTGGACGCTTGCTGTGGGTGAGATATCGCTCATTCGCTTGCGAGGAATCGCTCTCTTTCGCTTCATCGCTAATGGAAAATCAAATGCAAAGCACGCTCAACGTGAGAAAATCTAGTGCGATGTTGCGAATGGTAGTGGGAGTGACCCAAATAGCTTACCCGCCAGCGATGGCTTGACGGAAGAGCGGCAATTCTTCCTCACTAGAAACACATGAAAAACCAACACCGGAGGTTCAAATCTCATCCAGTGAGAAACCAAGCCAAGGAGCTTCGAGACAATATTGGACGTACCTGCGAGTCTGCGAGGACGCTGGGAGGAAAGTGGTGATCGTCGAGAGCGTGATCTCGACTGAAAACTTTGCCATGGACGTTGATTCGGCGGCGAAAAGCACGGGACTGAGTGGATAAAAGCACGAGATCTTGCGATTAGTTCCTTGCACATAGACACACATGCCAAGTTGCAAGATTATCTACGTACCTCCCTCCTGAGCTGAAGAAAAACGACACCTCAAGGATGTCACTTATCTTGCAGAACGCCAGCAGCGCCTAGGAGTACATCACAACCACATTGGTCAATCAATAAGTCATGTCCTTCAACCACATGAAAGACAACAAAACCATTTCCAAATATGCTTCAAGCCACTCACCCGAACTTCCTTGAGGCAAAAGATGAGCTGCATGGACGAGTCGATCTGCGACGCGCTTGGCGCGAGCGCGTACTCGTTGAACTCTACGCTCTCGACTGCTGTCTCTGTGTGCAATTGCGCTTTTCCTGTAGTGCAGACATTGAACAAAACACAAAACATTAACCCATGTGCGCCCCACAGATGACACAGACACCACACGGACACGGGGGTTCAAACACAATCGTACCGTCTCCAGTGTTGGCGACGTAGCTCTCAAACTTGACGTGGGTTGCCGTGCAAGTCACGCACACTTCGTTGCTATGGTGGATGTGGCCCAACAGAGACACCAAGTGGTGCTGCCGGGTCACGATTCGATTCGCGCAGCTCTCGCGGTCGAACACAGCGCGCATGACCTGGCATGTGTGCACTTTCATGCGGTGGGTCTTAGTGATCTCAAAGTCGCAGCTAAGGCGCCACACGATCTCCACGCAGTCAATGTCCAGCTCGTCAAGCTCGTCGTCGTTGATACTGCCGCTACCGCTGCTGGCACTCTGCCCGAGCGATTGCTGCTGGAGCAGGTCTGCGAGCGCGGTCTGTTCATCCAGATGGAATACGAGCTGCACACTGCGCACGTGCTTGAGTGTGCGGAATATGTTGCAGCACGACTTAGCGTACATCTTGCACTTGACGAAGGGCACGAACCGCTCCGCCGCGGTCTTGGCGTCCTCGCTGGTGGTGCGGAAGCCCACGTGCGTGAAGAACGAGCGGTCAAACACAATCTGGCCGGACGCCGAGTGCGCATCGTTGAGCGCGCGGCACGTGAGCTGCGTCGTGCCCTCGCACTCGATCGAGATCTCCTTGCCCACTTGCGCGAGGCAGTGTAGTGCCGCCACGAACACGCGCAGGTTTTCCTCCGCGATCTCGTAACGCAGCTCCATTTTGATGATGCGAGTTGCCGTTTGCCGTTTGACTGCAACTCACTGCGCGCGCTTTTGCAATACGCATTCGTCGCACTATGAACGCCGCTTAAAAGAGATCAACACCGGTTTTTAATCAGCAAACATACACTTTTAAGGGAGACCGAAGTAGATTCGTCCTTAGAATGTTCACAATAGTTCTAGTTTGGACTGATAGTTTGTATGAAAAAGGAGAGTGAATTTGCTCGTTCTGGCAAACGGGGTGTCATGAGCGAGGTAGCGCTAATATACACTTCACTTCAACCTCAAGCGTGCAGCTTGGACTCCTTCGTGGTGGCGACCATGCGGATGATCGCGAGGTTCGTCCACGTGTTGGTGAGCGCCGAGAGCCGGAAGACGATGAGCGAGACGGTCGCGATCGCGAGGATCGCGGATGGCGTGTCCTCGTTCGTGCAGATCGTGCGCCAGATCGTGAGGAAGTAGGCGAGCTGCGAGCGCCCCAGGTCGGCCTCGCCAAGGCACGCGATGTACGTCGCGCCAAAGAGCTTGAGCATGTCGAGCGCACCGACCTCGACGTGGCAGCCCGAGAACGCGGCCACGAACACAAGCACGAGCGGCAGCCCGACCGCCTGCGCGCACCGGTTGAGCGCCGCGAGCGGCGGGTAGATCGCGCCAAACACGGCTGGCGGCACCTCTTTCGTGCGCATCACAGATTTCGTCGCGATCGACATGGGCAGGAACGCACTCTGAAGGATCGTCGAGTACAGCAGCGGTGTCATGACGCGCAGCAGCCACGCGAACGGATTTCGCTTCGTCACGAGGTAGAACACGCCCGGCACGATCATGAGGCAGTGCACGATCGCCAGGAGTCCCACCGAGAAGCAGTAGTATTTGGTCAACGATATGATGTGGCCAGCATTCGGGCTCACGAGCACCGAGCCGATGAGCATAGGAAACATCGCGACGAACACTGTCTGCTGCAGGAGCTCGGCCATCGAGAAGAGCGACGAGTAGATGTGCATGAAGAGCCGCAGCAGCGGGTTGCTTCGGCTCTGCAGTCCGCGGAAGCTCCGCGTCACCGCGACGCCGACGACGGTCGCGATGATGAGCCCTGCAAGGAAATTGTCCCTTGAGAGCGAGCCCACGAGGTTGCTGGGGAAGTACGTACCGAAGAGCGCGAAGATATACTCGGTGATGGAGACAGTCGACACCGACTCATCGAGCGCCAGCGTACCGTACCGGTCGACGAGCCACGGGAACGTCGTGTTGGCCTGCATGGTCTCGCCCCTGCAGCTCAGGGACCCGTCGTCTTCCTGCTGGAAATACTTTTTGTTTGGGCACTTGAACGCAAACTTGCTGTGCGGGAGACGCAGCCCCAGGTTGTTCTGCTCCTTCATCAGCGGACGGAACGCGTACGCGATCGCCATGGACGCGAGCACCGAGAGCGTGCAGATCGCGAGGAAGAGCCCGAGCGCCTTGAGCCAGAGTTTGATGAGCGTGTTCTTCGTCGTCAACGTCGACACGGACACGATGACCTGGCAGAACGCCATCGGGAGCGTGATGCAGTTCACGGCGCGGATGTACAGGTTCCCGACTACGTTGAGCCAATAGCCGACTTCATCTGGGGGGTCCAGCGCGAGTCCGAGCGCTCCGATCAAAAAGCCCGCGATCATGATCCCAAACACCCACCACGGGTTCATGGTCCGCGGCTGCTTCACCTCAGCTTCGAGCGTCGGCATCTCGTCTGGTCGCATGCTCGGCGGGTCCCCTGGGGGCGTGCCCAGCATCTCGTACGGGTCGCTGGGCGTGCCGACGTCCTGGGTCGTGAAGTTGGTTCGGATGTACGGCTGATGGTCCATCGGCATGCGATTAACGCGGTAGTTCTGTGACGAGTGGCTGCTCATGGTCTCGTACGTAAGCACGCGGCGTCGCTCCTGCGACTGGGAGGAGGTCTCGCTCATCGTAGTCGCGTCGTCATGAAGATGGTGCTGCCGATTCTTGTACCCTTGAACAGCCATTTGGCTCATCGCGAAGGTCGCTGCAGGGGCCATCGAAGCCATAGAAACAATCGGCGCAGGGGTCGATGTCTCCGAGAGAATCGAGCCCATGCCTTCGCCACCAATCGAGAACTGCTGGTCCCACGAGTCTGGGACATCGTCGGTGTCGTAGAGATCCAGGTCGAGCTCGCTGTGCGCGTCGTCATCGTCGTCGTCGTGGATGCTGCTGGCGTAGAGCACGATCTTGGGGCGGTCCTCTCCGCCCGACCCGCTGTTATCGCTGCCCCGCACAGTACCAGCGCTACTTCTGTTTGTCTCGGCGCTGCCTCTGCCAGTGCTCTCGCTCCCGGTTCGCTCCATCCTACGGGGCTCTTCGCTGCAGCGCGCACGACACGACCTAATACGACGCGATTGATCTGATCTGAGCTGAGCTGAGCTGAGCTGCTGGATTGCCAGAGAGACACTCTTGCTCGCACCGCAGTTGTTTTCCGAAATGAGACCTCTGAACAGACGCAACCTCAAAACATAACGGACGCACCTTGCAAGCGCATGCAAACGGATTTGACCTCCTCTATATTTTGCAACGGTTTACAAACCAAGTCTTCTATTGCTCCCTACAGAGCTGACGGTGAACAGCTAGCTGGCTACTTACTGTTGCTGCTGTTGCTTGGTCTGCCAGTACTTTGCGTAGGACTTTTCGTGCTTCTCCAGCTTCTTCTGCAGCTTCTTGCGTTGAGTCTTGGACAACAGCGCATTCGAGTTTGCCCCGTGGGTCGGCACGCCTTGCTCGTCAAAATCCGTAAACTTGTCTGCGTACTCTGGCGCTTCCCGGAACAGATCGATCGGCGCGATCTGCATTAGCGCTTCAAACTCCTGCTGCTTTGCCTGCAACGAGGAAGCAAGCGCTTTTGCTTCCTCTTCTGCAGCGAGCGACGCGGCGTGCGCTGCCTCGCGCTCTTCCTTGGAGCTCAGCTTGAAGATCGAGCGTCCCGGTGCGAGGTCCTCGACGTGCACGCCAAGAAGCGGGAGCTCGTCGTTGCGAATCGCATCGCAAAGGCTCAGGATCTCCGCATTGTGCGCTGCTCGGGGGTCTTTGAGGGCTTCTTCACGGACAGCGGCACGAAATCGAACCAGAGACCGCAAGATCTCTTCACCAGTTGCGCCCAGCTCACTGCTGCTCTCGGCCGTCTGTCTTTGTGATAACGCTTGCGCGCGTGCTGCCCCACTCGTATTGATCGTGAACAGCTGCGGCACATGCGCAAACTCTTGATGCAAACCCTCGAGGCCAAAGAGATCCAGCATCTCAAGCACGTACTTTGCGACTGACAGCAGCACTTCACTCGGACCGTCGGGGCGATCGAGCAAGTACTGGTTCGAGCGCGAGATCAGCTCGAGAAGCAGGTTGAGCACCAGTGGGGTGTTGAAATCGTCGATCAACGCCGCGTCGATGCTGACTTTCGTCGCGAAGAGCAGGTTGAGCAGCGCGAGATCCACGTCTTCGCATTTCTTCATCTTGTCGACTGCAGAACGCTGCTGCTGGGAGGCTCGCTGGGCGACACTCTCCGAGCTGTACGCCTGGACACTCCGGAAAAAGCTCTTGATGCGGTCCGAGGTCACCACGGCGTCGCGAATGCGGTCCTCTGAGAAGTGGAGATTCGAGCGGTACTTGAACTGCAGACAAAAAAGGCGAAACTGGTCCGCGGAGTGCTTCTCCAGAAAGTCCTTGATCGAGATGAAGTTTTTGAGTGACTTGGACATCTTCAAACCTTGGATGTACAGGTGCCCAAAGTGGATGAAATGCTTGCACCAGTCGCCATCGACATCGTGATGATGGTGATGATCACCACCAGAGCAGGGAAAAGCGTTGTGCGCCTCGCACTGCGCGATCTCGTTGTTGTGGTGCGGGAACTTGAGGTCGATACCGCCCGTGTGGATATCGAGCTTGTTGCCGAGCACGTGGTGCGTCATGGCAGAGCACTCAATGTGCCACCCGGGACGCCCCTTGCCCCACGGAGAGTCCCACGACGGCTCACCGGGCTCCTTCGATGCCTTCCACAGCGCAAAGTCGCGACGATCTTTCTTCGCAGAAGCTGCATTAGCGTCGCTGTCTTCTACTTCAGCCTCCAGATCGGACTCCTGGACATCGCTGGACGAGACGTGCGCATTGCGCATCGGGTCGAGCTTGCCGTATGCATCACCGAGCTGCTTGGTGTGGAAGTACACCCCCGAGCCGTCTGTCGACTCGTACGCAAAGCCCTTTGCCTGGATCTGCTCCACGTAGCCGATGATCTCCGACATGTGCTCGCTCACGCGCGTGATCGCATTCGGAGGCTGGACGTTCAGAGTCTCCATGTCCTCGAAAAACGCGCGCTCTTCGTCTCGTGCAAGCTCGGCAAAGTGGATACTGCGTTCCTGTTATGGTATATCAGTTAGTTGCATACAAAAAGCATTGATCGCGTATCTCTTCAGTGATGTAACGAATGCGTAACACACACACACACACACACACACACCTTGGCTCGTTTGATGATCTTGTCGTCGACGTCCGTGACGCCCATGACGAGAAACACATTGTACTGGAAGCGCTTCTCCAGCACGCGGCGCAGGATGTCCTGAGACACGTACGCGCGCGCGTGGCCGAGGTGTGCGCGGTCGTACACTGTCGGTCCGCACGAGTACCATTTCAGCACGTTCGGCAGAATCGCGTTCGCGCGCGGCAGCGGCTCCTGTTTGCCCGACAGCGAGTTCCACACGTGCACGTCACTGGCGAGCGGCGGCGCAGAATTGAGCATGCGTGCTGTCGCCGCATTGCGAGGCTGTAGCAACCTTCCAGACGCCGCTGCAAGAGCGCATCGTCGCGCATCGCCGTGGCGCTGAACGAGCAGCGGGGTTCGCCACCTTCCATGCATCTTTGCAACTGGCCCAGGTACCAGTTTTTGACCACCTTCTTGTGTGCTCACGATCAGAATGATGTGGGTCACCTCAATCACGAACTGCGTCAAAAATTCATGTGAGCCACATAACTATTTCGATTTCGATTGGGGATCACGTCACGAGCTGATGAGCTGCCGTTAGGTTCGCTTTCGAAGTATTCTTGCAGTATTCCCTATATCATAGCTGACGTGAATTCCGATCCAAGACCTCCTTTTTAGAGCCGAGACCTCGTGAAGGAGCACCTCGATTCCAGCAGGAGGATGGAAACGCTAATGCACATCGCATCAGCCAATCTGTTCCGAAAAGCACCAGAGTACGCAGGCAAGTTTGCCGCTTTTGCCGAGTACCGACGGACCCATGAAGCAAACTCGCATGAGCTTTTTGTCCAACAGCCAACACAAGAAACTGACAAGTCCTGCGCAAAGCACTGACAGAGCAACCAGCAGCAGGGAGCCTGTCTTTTGTTTTCAAGCAGTATGCACGCTTCATTACAGACTCAAAAGGTAGCTGATGCAAAGAGAAACTTAATAGAGAGAGCGGTTACATGGCAGTCAACCAGCACTTGGTGCAGTAGTGTAGTAGTAGTTGGCGCCTACGACGCGATCGCTGGCGCAGTGCTGTCGTTGAGAACGCTGGTCTTGGAGCTCTTGTTCTGCGATGGCAGGCGCGACAGATTTCCAGTCTTGGAGTGCAGGTACGAGTACCCTGAGCGCTGCCGGGATCGGCGACGATAAAGCACCAGCATCGCCGTCACGATGCCAGCAAACGCCGCGATCAGCACGAATGCCTGGTAGTTCTCCTTCGTGTACTCGTACGCTGACATGACTGTCGACGAGTCTGCGGCGAGACCGTCGTAGCAGACCGAGTCCGAGTACAAAAGCGTGCTGATGCCCTTCGCGTGCTGGACGACGACCATGCAGTCCGGCGCGCTGCTGCTCTCACTCACGCGGAACCGCACGTACTTCACCGTCTCGGCGCCGTGCACAGGGAGACCCACGGTGTCGTAGAGCAGGTCTTGGGACTCGAGTGCGTCATAGTACACGCTTTGGCTGTGGTTCTTTTTGTTCTTGCTCGTGTCTTTGCTGTTCTCAGTGAGCATCGCTGATGGTGGCGCAGCGAGTGCGATCTCCCGCTGGATGTACGCAGGCACAGCAACAGTGGACTCGTTCACACGTGGGAGATCGATGTGCTCGAGGATATCACAGGCAAGCTCGATCTCGCCGCTGGGGGCGGTCGTGTTCGCGCAGTCCATCACGACGCGCAACGCAGTCACGTACGGCCGCTTGGACGCGAACATGGCCGACTTGAAGCGGTAGTTGACGAGGATGAAGATGCGGAACTGGCGCGCGATTTCCTCTTCCACGAGGTCGATGCCCAGGCCGAAGCTCTGTGTTGCAAGCTCTGGTCTCGCTGCGGTTCGCTGTTACAACATTAGCGTGAAGACAGCTGTTAGCTTAGCTCGTCAAGAAGCATACACAAAGAAATCCATGCTGAGCTGTATACACACCTCTGCTTTGAGCACGTGAAGCACCTCGGCATTCAAGTTCGTGACGTCGATCTCGGGCTGGTAGACGTGCATGAATATACCGACGAGGCTCTTGACGTCCTTGTGCTGCGTGCTCAAGGGATGGAACACGTCGGCTTCGGCATTGTTGACGTTCATAACGAGATCGAGTGGTGACTGTGCATTGAAGCCCGTGAGGTCTTCGGGGACGCCCTCGGCCTCGGTATCCAGTACTGGCACGAGCGGAAGGCCGAGTAGCTGCTCCAAGCTAACTAAATCGAGCTCTGCAGTGGCGTTGTCGCTTGTGGCCGCGGCAGTAGTGGTGGTGGTGGTTGTGCTGATTGTGGGAGTATCTTCACTACTCACAGCCGTGAACGCCACCACGAACAGGAAGCTCAGGACTCCGTGCAGACGCATCGTTCTTGCTGGTTCTCTGCTATTGATGCTTGCTCGCAAATCGACGACTGATCTCAATCGATCCGCGCATATCATGATCTGGTGTGGCCTTTCAAGATCGCGGGTCATGGGTCCAGCCCTCTCTGGGTTTTGTCAATCAACCTGTCTGCTATACTTGATATTCGTATGTCAAATGAACCCACGAGCACAAATGGGTCTTCAATCTTCAACCCGCGCGCTTAGACCCGAGGCGGTGGGAGCTTGAAGAGGCGCAGATACACCAGCGCCACACTGTCAACACCAAGAGAAATGACCAGCGAGTCTATTTCTATTCTGGGGCTGAAAATGGACCTGACCCAGGAATGCGAACACGCTGGTGGGCGTACGAGGTGGTAGTCACTTACTTCACTGCACTACATTGCACTACACTGCAACCCTGCGTGAACGCAGTGGAATAGACCAACACGCTCACTGTGTGTGCACCAGAGAGTCAGTGGAGATGAGTATGCGGGTCCACAACTCCGATCACTTCGAGGAGCTCCGACAATGCGCGCTGAGCGCTTCCGGCTCGCCGCGGCGCTCGCAACTGGGCTCGAACGGCAGGAACTCGTTCGAGTTTTCGCTTGGGTCGCTGTCGCCATCGAACCCGAGCCGCAAGGGCTCCTACGCGTCGGAGCTGTCCCGCGAGACGCAAATGGTAGGACGGCGGCAGGCGTGCTGATGGTGTTTTATCTCCCAAGAGCTTTGCGAATTAAATCTGCTGTCCATGATGAATGGTTGATAGAAACGCGTAGCGATGAAGCACGAGCTGTACCTGAAGGAGCAGGAAGCGATGCAGAAGAAGCTCACCGAGGGCATCGCCGAGAACCTCCAGAAGCAGAAGACCAAGAAAGAGGCACAGTACTTGAAACTCTGGAAAGAAGTCGAGGTATGATAGACCTCAACATGGAGTCCTACAATGTGGAGACCCTTGTCTTAAGATTCTAACGGCTCTATGTTGTTTGATGGATCAGGATGGCAAAGCGCTCGCCGAGGAGCTGCACGAAAAGCTGGAGCTGCAGGATCAATCGAAGAACCGGCAGTTCCAGCGGATGCACGACGAGTGGACGACCGGCGTGTTTCAGAAACTTAACGAGCCGGTGCTGAGCAAAGTGCAGGCGATGGACGGGAAAGAGCTGAGTCTGTCGAAGCACGAGACGTACCAGCGGTTCCTGGATATCACGAACAAGAAAGGCGGACTCTTCCGCGACATCATCATCGAAAGCGAGTACAACCCGCTGAACGACGTCAAGTTCCTGAGTCACCGCGTGAAGGTGGACGACCCAGTGAAGCGCGTGATCCATCGGCGCGAAGAAGAGGTAGTTCATTGCAGTGCATGTGGGCTTTCTCGCATCAGGTCCGCCCTTACCTGACACTATTATTGTGGCTTCATATGTACAGGATGCAATCGCTCGTGACGGCGTCAACCTACCCCGCGAACCGCATGATGGAGGAGCTACGTCTACGCAGCAGCGCGAGTCTGTCGGTCGTGGGGACAACCTGGACGTCAAGCTATGGTCGAAGGGTGTGTTTGAGAGCACGCCGTACGGCTACTTCCACAAAATGATGAACAGCACCGCGAGCTCGGACAGCTCCAAGACGTACGCGTCGCGCGTGAAGCTGGACCACTACGACGTGGAGACTGGGCTGGAGGCGCTGCGCAGGGAGCTACCGAAGGGCAAGCGCACGAACTTTGATGGCTACACCGTGGTCCCCAAGACCACCATTCAGCTGAGCTGAGTGATGCATGACTATGGCGAATACTACTTACTTACGCAGATGAACTAGAGCACGATAGGCAGGTAACCAAATGACAGAAATTAGGAAGACCACCTTGTGTTCATTGATTCTTTTTTGACAACCGGGGGCCAATTTGACTGAGAAAAATACAGTTCGTTGATTAGCACAGCGTACTCTGGCAGCCCACTTTATGGGAGCACGCGCCTGCAACGCCAGCACAAAACAATGTCGACAACGCCAACAACACCAGCAACAACAAGCGCCAAGAAATTCATCTCTCAATGACCTGTTGCGTCTGGCCACTTGCTCAAACTTGGTTGGAACCTCCTTACGAGATCCTCCTTACGGGCTCCTCTTTTTAAGGTTACAGTATTAACAATGGAACAGTAAAAATAGCAACTTCTTTATATTTAGACTCAGATTTGACTCAGATGTTTCACATCTGAGTCGTCCCTCACGTTTTGAATTTTAAACGCGCGCCAACGCAAACGTGTGTTATCAAACTCAGCCGCCACTCGCGAATCCGCTCCAGAAGCTCCACACGAACACGACACCCGCATCACGATCCACGCTCTCCACCCGCACTCCAGACAGCCAGCCAGATAGACAGACGCGCTGGCGCCGGCGACATACACAGCACAGACGGACAGGTGACCTGACCGCACCCACGAGCACCTTTGAAGGCAGGCACCATAGCGGGCGACAGCGTACTTCGTGGGTTGAGCAGCAGCGGCGGCAGGAAACGCGCGCGTGAGACAGGCAGCAGCAGCAGTAACGCGTTCGTTCCGAGCGTGAAGAAGCCTAGTTGGTCCTCGCTCGGCAACTGGATGGACAAGAAGCAGCAAGACTTTGCAGAACCATCGGACAAGGAGAACTTCCAGCCTGCGCCGAATAGCAGCAATAGCAACAGCAACAGTAGCAACGCAGCACCTGGTCGGACAATGCTCGAGGTGCGCTTGTGTGTTATTGTAGCTTGTGCAATGATAATGACAATATGGTGGCGCCACGAACTCAATTTATGAACGTGTGATATGTACTCCATGAACAACAGGTCCCGCAGCCTCGCATTATCCGCTTTGGCGAGAACGAAGAAGACGTGTTCCTGCTGAAGAAAGAAGACGCGCGTCGTGCAGAACTGGTCGAGAAGCTGAAGCGTGACACGACTTCGCCGGAACGATGGCTTGAGTTGCTGAAATGCCCGCCGTCCTACGAAGCGAAGTTGTACAGCAAAGTACGCCTGTTTCGTCGCGCGACGGCGATCATGCCGAAGGAACTCTACCGTCACGACAAGCGTTATGTGGAGGTCTGGATCCTGTTCGCGAAGCTGAAAGGGTGAGTGTTTGCTCACTGAATGACGATATGCTTAGGGCGAATGCTCCTGCCATGTATGCGCTTACTTACTGACATGGCTGCGATTGTTTTGCTGCTGTTGATGTTCGACTAGAAACGAAAAAGAGACGCGAGACACGTTCAAGTACATGAAGACGGAGCGGATAGGAGAGCACGACCCCAAGTATTACGAGTCGTATGCGGCGTTCGAATGCAAACATGGTGCGTTTCGTACAGGCGGTGTTGATTGGCGCTTGAGAGATGCGGAAGCGTGAGCTGACCATTGTGTTCTTTGTTTTCTTCTCTCATTATTCTCAGGAAATCAAATGGAGGCGCAGGATATTCTGCAATTGGGCGTCGTCCATGATGCGTTTGGCGTTCACGAGAAGAACGAGATCTTTCAGCGCCTCACAAGCGGCCAACTGTCGACGTCGTTGACGCAGCACCACCTGTCTCACCACCACCATCAGCTGCACACACCTCGTGACCACAAATACCCTGCGCGAACCTACTCGACGCCGAATGACACGCAATCGATGCTGCTATCGACTACGAGTACGGTGAGCACAATGGTGGCGACTCCTATATCGTTCTCGAGTAGCAATGGCGCAGCAGCAGGAACAGGGGCATCCTCCTCCTCTTCCTCCTCCTCCGCAAGCGAGTACTCGACAGTCTCGAAACTTCCTCGAAGTGACAAGAAGTTGCTGACAACACCGTCTGTCCCGTCACGACCGGCATCGAAAGCGCAGACAACTTCGCGGAAGACGCAACCAGCGACCTCCCGGTTTTTCAAATTTGGTAAGACCTCTCTTGTTTTGTTTGATGTTATTGGTACGTTTATTCTGGCGATTCTGACGTGAGCTCTTTCTTTCTAGGTGGACTGAGTGGACCTCCGTTGCGAGTTGTCGCATCTACTGGCCCTGAGAACAACAAGCGCATTTCTGAAACACTGGACGAAGAAGACGAGGACGACGAAGATATGATGGACGACAGCCCCGTCAGTGGTCGCCAGCAGAGCAAGCAACTAAAGGTAAACCTCAATCTCCCCCCCTCTGATGAGACTTTGAATGAACGGTACTAATTGAAAGCATTGTGTGTTTCCAACAGGGGAGCAACAGTACACCCACGGAGACGGCACGGCCGACGAAGAAGATTGCCAGCGATTTGTCCTACATCAAGAACTGGAACCCGCGACCAGTTGCTAGCGCAAGTGGAAACAACTCGTTCAACATAACAACACCCGCCCCTGTAAAGTCAATCGCCAATACCAACGCCAGCAACTCGGTTCGGAAATCAATCGAATCTGAGCCATCTCCGTCCAATTCTGTCCGCCAAGGTAGCGATCGATACCCTTCTCCGAAGCGTCAACAGATCGCCGAAGGAGTGGCAAACACCAGTCGGTACCTCGATACCAGTCCTCTATCTGTCAGCTCGGTATCGTCGACTTCGTCGCCGTCTCTTGTTGACAATGTCCCGAGGGATCCGTTCTCGTCATTGTCGAGCAAGTTTGTGGTAAGTCCGTCCTCACAATTGGTGCTGATTCTTTACCCACGTTCTTGGTTTCTGAACGTGCTGATTATTTGGTTGGAATGGAATCAGGTGAATGGGTCAACCTACATCAAGCTCGAGCAAATTGGAAGTGGAGGGAGCAGCAAGGTGTATCGAATGCTCGGTCCCGACTTGAAGATCTATGCACTGAAGCGAATCAAGCTAAAGCGATTAGATGCGAAAAGCATTGAGCAATACACAAACGAGATCCAGCTACTCGAGCGCCTGCAGGGGAACCCGCACATCATCAAGCTGATTGCAGCCGAGCAGGATCTCCAGCAGCGCCAAATCAACGTAGTAAGTGAGCATCCATTGCTTTAATTGCACGTGAAGATTGATCTGATCAGTGTCCTCCTGACTGGTCTTATTTCTTTGCCATACAGGTCATGGAGCACGGCGAGATCGATCTAAGCGAGAGGCTACGCGACATCAAAGACAGTCTCGACGAGAACTTCTTGCGCGTAATCTGGACACAAATGCTTCAAGCAGTGCACGCCATCCACAGCGAGCGGATTATCCATGGTAAGAGCGAGATGTGCAGAGATTACGCTGAGCTGTGTGGAGAGCGCTTTCGTCTAACCTATCTGTTTTGCACGCATAGGTGACTTAAAACCAGCCAACTTCCTCTTCGTGAACGGAGCTCTGAAGCTGATTGACTTTGGCATCGCAAAAGCGATTTCGAACGACACGACAAACATCGAGCGCGACAGCCAGGTTGGCACTGTGAACTACATGTCTCCAGAGGCAATTCAAGGCAACGCCGCGCCGAGTGGTCAACGCAATCCGTCTGGGAAGATGAAGGTGCATGAACATTTATTTAGTCTCCTTGCACGCCTGCTCTGATGATGAGATGCTAACGTTTTTATGTGTGCTTTATCATCGTTTTCTATTGCTGCCAGGTTGGACGCGCGAGTGATATCTGGTCTCTCGGGTGCATTTTGTACCAGGTTGTGTACGGCAAACCGCCTTTCGCTGATGTGAATAGCATAATCGAGAAATTTCGCTGCATCATCGACCCGAGCTACCCGATTCCGTACCCTTCACTCAAGAACAAGGAGCTCGAGAATGTCATCCGATCGTGTCTACAGCGAGATCACCGCGCGCGGCCCACGATTGACGGGCCGGGCGGCTTGCTGAACCATCCATTTCTGCGCAGCGGCGGTGTGAATGCGATGGTGTCGTCGGAGGCGGCTGCCGTGACGCTCTCGAACGCGCCGCAGGTGCTCACCCAGCTGGCTGATCTCTTGCGAGCGCAGGGTGTGGACAACAGTCGGGTCTCTACTTTCCTCTTGATTGGCCAGCAAGGGCTTCGCAACGCCGGGGACGGCAACAGCAGCAGTAGCAGCCAGCAACCGTCAAGTGTGTATCGGCGGTACAACAACACAGAAGAGCGAAGGACCGAGATCTAGGTTCTCGGCAACATGATGAGAAGGGAGCTCGTGTCGTCGTGAAGCATTCATTCAAGTATCGGCGGCGAGACTCAAGACGTGCCAACCAACCAGTTTGTGTGCGTGTGGATGTGTGGACGAGTATTTAAATGGTGTGCGGATAAAAAAGCAAGGCACAAGGATGAGAGAGAGAGAAACTGAAGCTTGAAGATGCGCGCTTCCAACCACCAACTTCAGAAAATAAGTGAACTATGTACAGTAGCATATGAAGAAGACTTCAGCCAAATTTTGACTCAAAGATCTCCTTTGACTCTCTATCTTCAGAAAAGCACAATCGCGCGAGCTGCTGCTCATTTGCTCTGGTGCTTGGTTGCAGTTGCAGGGAAGCCACACAGGAGGTAGATGTTGGATCCTTGTGCGCGTGGGGCGTCATGCAGTGATCCACCTGTTGCAGTGAATAATAATATGAGTACACCTTATAACGGAGACATATTCATAAACAGCCTGCATAATCACTACTGATCGTCCTGGTGAGAGAGAAAAGCAGCAGGCTAAAGAGCCGAGGGCAACCAAGCACCAAACTGAGGATCGCTTTCAAGGGCAACCAAGCGAGCTGAGCGATGACGCCTCCAGCTTCAAGATTCACGAGCGTGCAATAAATCCAATGGCGGGCGCAAAGACACGCAGCCAGGCAGAGAAAGCTCAGGGTTGACAGCTCTGATGCGCGCAATATGTACCGCTGTCAATGGCCCCATCACGCCATCAACAATATTTGAAGCAGCCATTCCATTTTCCCCAATTTTGTCATTTTATAACGTGTATCAGTTCATTTTATGCGTTTGTCATCAAAACAGTGTAATCTGGCGTCAAAGCTCAAGTTGGCCTACTGATTCAGATTATTAAGCTAATGCTAATGTCTTTTCGCAGCAACAGAAACACGCATGTGCGCAGTATTGGACGATCTTTGAGCAAAAGTTAAGCTTGATGATTTCCAGCGCCTTTCTCGGCAGTTGATGGCAACAACTCCACATCTCATGGGCTAAGAGCCAACAAGTAGCCTCCTAAAAGCATTTAAAACTCCCAGCTGTGTGTGTGCAACCCGTAGCGTCTAACAAGGAGCTCATTCCTCAATCTTCCGTCTCATCGACACAACCAACCGACCGATCTCACGCTTCGATCAATTCCTCTCCATCAACAACACAGAGGAAACTTCGTTCCCAAGGACTAACCAAAACCATTTGCCAACAATGAACCAGCAGCAGAAGAAGCGTCAAAACCAAGGCGCTGGCTCATCCGACACGACCGACAACCAAGACGCGATGGCGGACTTTCCTGCCGACAAGGTAGAAGAAGGCGGCTACGTGGTCGTCCCTGAGACGCCTCGCCCGCTCCCATTGGTGTCCAATTCCCAGAGCAAGTTCGTGGTCCAGAGCGTGCACGTGCGCGAGTGCATGGCCGAGTTCCTCGGCACGCTCATCATGATCTGCTTCGGCATGGGCGTGAACAACCAGGTGGGACTGTCCAGCGACGCCAACGGCACGTGGCTCAGCATCAACATTTGCTGGGGGATCGCCGTGATGCTGGGCG
>JALBZD010000370.1:0-31865 GCA_038050675.1 Globisporangium cylindrosporum | reverse complement strand
CGCCGCGCATTGCGTGTGCGCTGGGCAAGCGGGTAGACATGAAGGGTAGTAAGTACTACAGCGGTGACAATGGCAACAACGGCAATGATGGTGGCAAGCCCGTGGCTCCACTGACCCCATACCCAAAGATCGCCAAGCCGTACAGCGCCAGCCACGTCCGTATCTCGATCCACGAAGAGTAGGATTATCAACTCTCGTTGTGTCCACTTTGTACGTATTTCGTGCAACGAATCTACCCACTCTTGCATGCCGAAAGAAAAAAAAGTAGGAGCTTTCATTTGAGAATTGCCGTATGTGTGCGTGGGATGAATTTTCTCGATACCGCGAGACTCATTTACAACTTTATCTCATTTGCCAAGTATCCAATTTGCTCGGTTAATCGGTCTTGCCAGCCCACTTTACCTCTTTTAACTCTGGCGAGCTCATTTTCAAACGCTGAATGGGGCTAGCTGATTTAGCTCTCGAGTGGATGTAGTTGAGTAGTCGGTGTGAGCTATTAGCTATTAAAGAAAGGTACCTTGGGTTTTTCATCTTGCACGATCTCATGTGAGAGTGTCAGGGGATCACAGACCAGAGGAGGCGCTATCGAACCCGATCTGGTGTTAGCGAGAGAGAAGCAGACAATACTTTGTCGTCTGCTGCGGTTGGCTCTGCTTATTCTGACTTCAAATAATTTGCAACGCCGCGTGAGCTGAGCAGAAGCTGGAGAGTTCAAGACGCCATTCCAACTGCGCAAAAGAAGGAGGGAGACAAATACTACCCTTTGACGAGAGGCATTGAAAGAGCAGAAAGCTCCCCAAATCTAAACCGCTTGTAAGCTTCAACCACAGTTTACTGCTTGAAGAGTGACGCCAGCTCGGGAAATACAGCGAGTGCCTGTATGGTAGTATACGTAACCACTACACAGTGACTGTCTTTTTCATCTGCTGTGACAATTCGAATGTGCTTGAGAGCTCGCGACTGCAGACTGCTGGTTCTCTTTGCAGGGGCCACACCCAAGCATCTCCAATTTGTCGACCTACACCACATGGGGATCCCAAGGCTCGCTCACAAGATCCAGTCGAGGTTTTGTCTGGTAGGCTGGCTGGCTGACGCCACAACTTTCAACATTCTGTTCAGTTAGATATCTGTGCACTAATAGTCAGATCAACTCAACCAGGAAGTAGCAAGTACTGTCAACATCGTCGATTCATTATCACAACGATGCATTGAGCGTGTACGAGTGCATTCTCCTATATACCCCTGTTTACTTTGACTTTTGCTTGATCAGGAGTTCTCTACCAGCAGGGCGGAGCATCAGCACTTGTTTCCTAGATCCTTTCAGATCAATACCTCTGCATTGGAATTCACAGCAGTCCGCCACCGCTTCACCTCACTTCATTCCACGGAAATCGGTTGATCGACTGATCGTCTACAAAATCGATTAACCGTACAGTCGTGATCCAGTGTGCAACAATCAATCCGTGGGGCACGCGGGCGCCTCCCGAGCTTCCTGGTATGCGCTCCCACTCACCCACCAAACCTGAACCTCTCCTATGTTACAATCCTAGCGCTTTGTGCTCGAGGACACGAAGTATCGTCCTTGGTGATGGCGCACCGCTGCAATCTGAAACGCAGGCTTCTGTTGCTGCGTAAAAATCAGATGACTGCGGTTTATCCTGTTCTCATGTGTTCGTACACATACCTTCGCAGTAGGAGGCCAGACTGGGACAAGCAAGCAGTCTCTCTCTGCCATTTCTATTGGACGCAAACGATTGATCGTGATGTCTAATACAAGAATATATACATCAATGTCGAAGAACTGCTACAGATCATTGGTATATTAATGCAGCAATATGATGCATCGTCGCCAACTTGAACAAGCTTGAACCTTGGGTTGAGTTGTTGGGTTGTTATTGGTTATAAGACGCGCATTCTGAGCCACAGAATCTCCAAAGGGCACAAAAGTTGGAAAAAAAAATTCATCCCTGTTCTGATTTATTTCCGTCTACAAAACCTTCTTGTTTTCAATACGAATCAAATAGATTTCTTTTTGTTATCACAGCTTTACCTCTTTGAAATGCTAAACATACTATGGTTTCAGCACTTGCAGACGCCCTCGATAATCACTTGATGATTTTTTCGACCCATTCTGGGTGACACCATCATCATCAACAGAGTGAGTTGCTTTGAACCTTTTGAATACTTAGCGTTCAACATAATAAATTCAGCAGCATCTGGCGCTCACTATGGTCTTCTCAATAGCCCCCGCCGCCACAAGCCAATGGCTTGCAAGCCATTGACTTCAAGCGCAGCCAGCGAGCGAGTGGCTGGCCTGATCGCCATGTCGCACCCTCAGCTTTCCTTCCAGAGCGATGCTTGATACTGAAGGCGCGTGCCTCCTGCCCAGAGAATGCTGGCGCTGTGCGCTTGTCCCTCTTCGACAGCTGTACCTTCTCACCAGGTTCCTGTGCCTCTTAGGCTTCCCCAAAGATCCGCTCGCGTCCTCATTCCCATTCTCCAATTTGGTCCCTCCTAGCCAAGTTACAACCCAACTCAACCAAACAACAGCTTCACGCCTCTGAGCCAAAAGTCCCTACAGTCGCAGCATTTTGTCATGTTCTCTGCCAAGTCCCTCGCTGTCCTCGCGGCGGTCGCTGCGTCCGCCTCTGCAGTTTCCACGCAGACGTTCACGTACGAGTTCGATCCGACGTCCGCCGCGGGCGTCAAGGGCCACGTCCGCGTAGACTACTCCCCGGACAGTGCCACTACAGCCGATGTGTCCGCCAACCTCGACTTCAGCGGCATTGACTTTGCGGCGGTGCAGAAATCGGATGGCAACTGCACGACCGAGCCAACCGAGTACAAGTGGCACATCCACGTCAAGTGGAACTCGACCAAAAGCTCCGACTCGTTCGCCATGTGCTCCAAGGCGGCCACAGGCAACCACTACGACCCCCTCTACGCATGCGGCCCTAACTCCGAGTTCGCCGAGACGCCACAGTGCCTCCCCAAGATCGCGTCCTACGCGTGCTCGCCTGCCAACTACACTTCGAACCCGCTCGTGTGTGAGAAGGGCGACCTGTCCGGCAAGTTCGGCGGCTTCAAGCTCGACGCGAACAAGAAGGTGCACGGCAAGTGGACCGACGTGCACTACCCGACGGTGGGCGAGAACACGCCGCAGTGGAACATCATCCTGCACGCCGTGTGCGGCAAGAACACGCCGCGCATTGCGTGTGCGCTGGGCAAGCGCGTTGACGGCGGTGACAACGGCGGCAAACCAGTGACCCCAGCGCCATCGACTGTGAAGCCAGCTGCACCAGTGCCAGCGATGACTACGCCGGCGCCAACCAAAGGTCGGTGCTAAGTACACGACCGCTGTGTCAGCACGGAGCTAACTTCACACCTACAGATGTTTTCGCATCGTACTGCTGTGTGGAGTATCCACGAAGACAGTCTACCAGACCAGAGTCGTCGTCAACAATATAATCAACCCTCTTATACTTCCTGAGGCGCTCAGTTGTCATTCATCCATCCTTTTTGCTCCAACACAAAACCCATGCTTCAAGGAGGTATGCAATTGAATGATTTAAAATACCCTTAACGAGGAGCTTTTATGACACCCGTGTCAAATTTTCCTAGTAAACGTGATATTTAGGAACCGTCATTTATATTTCAAATTACTTACGTAAATAGTAACTAATAGTACAAATATGTGGTGAAAAGTGAGGAAACCCGTTTTAAAAAAGTCCACAATGAAGTATCTTCTTCAAGACCGACATGAAGTGCTTCCGCACGAAGGGCTACACATTCGACCGCCAGATTGCTACGGACAGCGCTGGCTGCAGCATCCTCCTGAAGCGAAAGGCTCTTTCCAGTGAGTGGATCTACATGCGTCCCCAGATAATGGAAGCTCATCTCCTGAAGCGGTTCGAAAAGCGGAGCAGGAACGATAGTCGCGATCAGGGATTGGAGTCAAAGACAGCGCCGCAAGTTTAACGAGCTCGTTAAGAGCAAGGGCTTTAGGACGATGTTTCGGAAGGTGGGCTACGACGTGTACCTGGTCGATGAGTTCCGCACCAGCAGCAGATGCAGCGCGTGCGAACAGGGCGAGTGCGAGACGTTCCGGAAATGCAAGAACCCTCGACCGTACAGGAGCGGTATAACCTTGCATCACGGGCTGGTCAGGTGTATGATTTGTTCCAGGCTGTGGAACCGAGATACGAACGCCGCGTCGAACATCTAGAAGGCGGCGACGAGCGCGATCCGAGGCGAGGGTCGTCCCGCACACCTTCAAAGGGTCTCAGTGGGACTTCGTCAGCTCCACACCCATGATTGACATTGTGTCGCAGGCTCTGTGTATATATTTATACTTTTACAGTTATGAGCACAACACATCCTCATCAAACAACATTGTGCATGCAAGTCTGCCATTAATGGCGAGAAGCTCTCGTCGAGACTCTCTCAATGGAGATGACGCTTGCATGTGCTTCTCTCGATTGACGCGCCATGATATGCGTTTGCAGGACGCAGCGACGACATGGGGACAACGCAGCCAGCACGCACGCGTACTGGATGATGCAATGGAATGAAACGTCGCGCGGTCAAAGGTAAGGAATCAGTTTGCCTTTTTGTTGCTGCCCCATCCTCTCATTTCCCCCATCTTCATCAAGCCTGCGTTCTCAGAAGCAAGCAAGCAGGCGAGTAGCTCTGTCATTTGCCAATCCACCACCACCCTCGCAAGAAGACACAGAGACAGCTCACGATACACGCACGCGCGATGCTGTACGAGAACACGAATGCGATGCCGAAGCACGCCGACGGCACGGTGCTGCACCTCGGCGTCAAAGAGGGACAAGGTACTTACAGTAGTTACAGTTGCATAGCCCTCCCCTGTGCTCACGAACGGATACATTCATGGCTCTCGTGATGATACTGATGCTGTTTCTGTAGTCGCGAACCGCGTGGTGTCGGTGGGCAGCCTTGACCGCGCCAAGTTGCTCGCGCAGCTGCTGGACGGCGGCGCGTTCACCACACACGAGTCGTCGCGCGGCTTCACGATCTTCACGGGCGACATGGACGGTGTGTCCGTATCCATCGTCGCCACCGGAATGGTACACAGCTCCTCTATGTAATTGGCACACAGGCATGGCCATGAGATCTAATGAATCATTGCGTATGGCCGGCTCTCTATGGGACGATAACAGGGTACGCCCAACATGGACTTTGTAGTCCGCGAGACGCGCGCGATCGTGAAAGGCCCCATGGTAATCATTCGCTTCGGCACCTGCGGCACCCTCCAGCCGGACGTTGTGCCGGGCAGCGTGGTCGTGAGCGGCAAGGGTTCTGTGTCCGTCGTGCGCAACCCAGACGCGTTCTTTGATGACGCTGTAACCGCTACTCAGGACACCGAGTGCTATCGCGTGTCGCGCATCATGCCCGCGCACGCGTCGCTCTCGACTTCGGTACGTAGTTGCTCTAGTCTTGGCTTGTATGGTTTAGTATAATAGACTCACACGAATATTCAATTGGCACGCTGCAATAGCTGCTGGAGATCATGCAAAGCCGCGCCCCCGAGTTCCAGAGCGTACTGAGCATCGCGGCGTCCAGCGACCGTGAGAAGATCGGCGTCTACGACGGACTTAACGCCACCGCGTGCTCGTTCTACAGCTCGCAAGGTACACCCACCCAGTCACAGCTTCGGGATAAAGCACAGTCGCCGCTTGTTGGCTTGGTACTGAACGCACACATATACACATGTATGCACTTACAGGACGTATTGACTCGGCGTTTGATGACCGCAACGAAGACGTTGTGGAGAGCCTCCTCGCCAGGCACCCGAACCTGTACACACTCGAGATGGAGACATTCCACCTGTACGTGTACCCAATAAATCATACCCTATCATCGATGATTGCACTACATATTGTTTTACTGAGCCTACCTCGTTCTGATTTGCTTGTGTGGGTGTGGTTGACCGAACAGACTGGACTTGGCGCAGCGCAGTCGCGGCTCGATCGCTGCGACCGCCGCCGTACTGGTCGTAGCGAACCGCAAGACCGCGCAGGTGGTCGACGGCCACGTGCTCGTGGCCGCCGAGGTGTTCTGGGGTCGTGCCATTCTCGAGTGCATTGCGCGCCACCCGCTGGAATAAGCTTCGCGGCTGACTATATCTGATGCTGTCGTCGCTCCAATTAAAACACCGATCGTAACTTCAGTTTACCTGCCTTACTTGTGTAGTGTGAACAAGTAAATCGCGGTCTCTTTTGCAACATATTCGTCGCCCAGGTTCGTCCATCAAAGTATGGGTATAGATGGATGGATGGGTACAACATCAGCAGCAAATGGGTACATCCATTCTTGAGCATCACAGTGAGTTAGTCCACTGCCGACGCGTCACGCTCTCAGGCAGGAATCAGTTACTGCATGTGCCACGCCCGCCTCTTGGCGCTCCTCCAGCAGCACTCGTGCCTGCTCCACGTACGTAAGTTGCATGCACGCTTCTCCACGCGTCTCACTCTGAAAGCAGTCACTCAGGGCGTGAGGTAGTGTGTCCTTCCTTCGTGACTCAACCTCAGGTCTAGAGCCGTTCGTATTTTCATGAGACAGTAGTGTGGCTGGCTGGCTGTCTATGTGCTCAGATGGAGGAGAGATGCATGTACGTGAAGGAGGCCGTGCTGAACCAGCTCGAGCGCGAAAAGCGCGAGCTCAAGTGGCAGCTCGCGCGCACCACCAAGATCGCGGAAGACCGCACCGCTGACGTTGTTGCCTGCGAGTCTAAGGTCAAGGACCTCATGACGATCGTTAAGATAAACAAGAGCGTCGCGGACAAGGCCGTGAAGCGCACGTACGTCCAGGAGTCGTGTCTTCGGCGACTGGCGCTCGAGCGCGACGAGTTCCAGCGCAGGCTGCTCAACCAACGGAAGCGGTTCGTGGAGCAGACGCTCCGAGGGCTGCAGAGACGCATCAATCGGAGGCTCAAGCGCGATACGCTCCAGGCGCTCGGTACAGAGGTCGTTCGGAATCGCAAGACACGGTTGTGCGTTGGGCGATTGCCTGATCTGCTGTATCAAGCGAGGCTTGCGGCAGCATTCCAACGGTGGAAGTGGTCACAGAGGACAGTCTCGTTCCATCCAGACTTACTGCAGCATAGGACTTCGACTGTGTATGCTTCTACTGCAAATACCCCTGTAGCAAACGGCAATGATGCGTTCCCCACCGAGTACCTGTACGACGAGTGCTTCCGCTTGCGCTTCAAGCGGCGGCTCGAGCTCAAGCGCGTGAGCTTCTTCGCGTGGAAGGCCGAGTGGGGTCTCACAAAGAAGAAAGAAAAGATTGCGACTCATTACTTCAAGGCGCAGCTCTGGCGCCGCGTGCTGCGAGTCTGGAGGTATCGCGTTCAGATGAAGCACCAGCATCAAGCGATTCTTCAGAGCGCACTGCATCACCGCTTTTTCTTGGTGTTCCGCGCGTGGTCGATTGTTTCCCATCGAGTCGCGAAGCGGAAGAAGCTACTGGTCCAGATCCTGCGCAAGCACAGACGCAAGCTCTTGCAGCATTTCCTGACGCGTTTCCGCCTGAAATGCGTCGAGCGGTGCGCTTTGGAGTGGACCAACGTGCTCAAGTCTGCGCACCTGGCGCTGGAAGAGGAGAAGATGATGTACTCGCTGCATCAGGACGCGGTAATGAAGGAGATTCACGCGTCCTACGCTTTGCAGGAGCAGAGCAAGCACCGGTTCCTGGGCTTTCAGAGCCGAAAGCTCGCTCAGATGAAGCATCAGGAGCTTCTGAGACGGGTTTTCGCCGCGTGGAAGTGGCAAATCATCAGGGTACGTCTCCATGATCGAGTTGCCGCTCAGTTCCATAGAGTACACCACCGAACGCGGCTTCGACGACGACATTTCGTCGCGTGGATGCGTTTGGCTGCCTCACAGTCGCGTAGTCGAAACTACATCGCAGATTCCCAGCTCAGACGACAGAAAGCGCTCGTCGAAGGTTTGTTTAGGGCTTTTTCAGCTCATGTTCGTTGTGAATTCGCGAAAAGAAGGCGCTTGAGGGCTGTTATAAGTCGGGTCAAGCGTGTGTACCTGCAGAAAAGCTGGTCGCTATGGCGTCAGACAATTCTGGTAAACGAGCAGCAGGTCACCGCCAAATACGAGACGCGCACACTGGTGGCGAAAATGGAAGCCACGCAACTAAAATGGCAAAGCGAGTTCGCTCGCTCCGAGAAGCTTCGCAACAGAGTGCAACTGCAGTGCGCTCTGCTCATGAATGACGCGAATCGTGGCAGATTCCTGCGACGGTTCTTTAAGCAATGGGCACGTGACTCGAAAGCTGCGAGGCTCAAGCGGAAAGCGCTGGGTCGAGTTCTGATGAAGCAAATAACGAGAAACCTGAGACTGAACTTTGCTCGCTGGAGGCACCAGGCTCTTCGACTGGCAGCTGTGAGCCAACAGTTGGAAACCAGAGTGACTAGGCATACACGACAGTGTCTGCATTCGACCCTTACGCGCTGGCACAAGTTCGTGAACCAGCAGTCGCTGCTGCGCTGGAATACACAGCGCAAGTGCCTCTACTTCGCCCTTTGGCGTGGCTTCCAGAGTCGCAAGAAGGAGCGCGCGGTGGCTTTCTGCCGCTTTCTCAAGCGGAAAATTACCTTCGACTGGCAGTTCCAGGCGTTCAGCAAATGGAAACGGTGGCACGTGATGGCCTGCAAGAGCGAGCAGCGACGAGAGAGCAAAACCCAAGAGTTGCTAGAGCGCGTATGGAAAAAGTGGAACTGTTACGTGAAGCACAGGCTGCGGCTTCGAAATCATCAGCATGCGAAAATCCAGATGAGAATGGCTGGTGCTCAGCAGCGTACAGCGAAGAGAACGGTGTTTGGCAGCTGGAAACTGCTCTATCAGCGAGATCAGCACCACAATTTGGTATTTTCTTTGGCATTTGCAAAGAGGACAACAGCGCATCCGAAACTCCAGGGTTTGCTCTCCAAATGGCACCACTTCACCAGGTTTTCCATGCAAAGACGAAAAGCGCTCGCGCGGATTCTACTACGACATTTGGTCATGAAGAATCTGCGGATTAAGTGGGTCTGTTGGGTCAATTTCACAGTGTACACGTCAGCCCATCTGGTCCTGGGGAGTCGTACTCTCACTCGACTGGACTCAGTAGTGGGAATGATTACCTCGCGGTATACTGTGGAGAAAGCCTTCAAGAGCTGGAGGCATTCTGCGCGAGAAGTGCGAAGCTTTAGGCAGAAGCACGCGCGTTTTATGGACAGCTGTCGTAGAAACTCCCTACGACAACACTTTGTTCTATGGCGACGAGACTTTCGCAACCACAACGCAGCGCTGAGGCGAGTCCTGCAAAGAAGAGTCGGCCACATCCATAGAATGACGCTGAAGCTCGCGTTCCAGCAGTGGGGGCGCTGCGTCAAGCACCAGGCGCTTGATCTCCAGTCGACCGTCGGTCAAATCCTCCTCGACCGGTCTCAGGAACGCGCAGAGGGATTGACGGATTTGCTGCTGGCGACCAAGTCGCTCAGAATGTACTTCTCAGTGTGGCTTCGATTCGCACGCAGTAGAAAAGCGAGGCGCCAAGCTCTTCGACGAGCTCTTCGAATCAGAATCCAACAACTGGAGCGCTTTGCGTGGATGCAATGGACCTCGGTCAACCGTTGCCACAAGAAATTCCGCCAACTCTACTCCGTGGTTGAGAAGATGGCGTTGAGAACAGTGTGGCAAACGCTGCGACGAAATCATAGGCTTCATAGCCAGCAAGCGCGTGCTACGCATACAATCTCCAAGATCTTTCGACGCAGTTGGCTGCGCTTTGAGTGGAGCTCGTGGAAACGCAGAGACCACCTCGTGGTCTACGAACAGGTCAAAGTATCCCAGCAGAACTCGCTGAAACTCGTGCGTGCTGTGATGGAAGGATTGGCGCATCGCCGTCACGCTCGCAGCTCCCAGAGCTACTGCTTTCTTAGGTGGAGGCAGCATGTAGCGAAGAAAAAGCGCATCCGCCAGTTCTGGAGCCATTTGACTGGGAATCGGGAGTATTTGTCGATCAGAGCCAGTTTTCAATGCTGGACGCGGTTTACGGATCTCAGCATTGAGCAGAGAACGCTGTTAAAGCGAGTCTTCACTCGGCAGTTGAAGACTGCGATCTGGTGTGCGTTCCATCACTGGAAGTACGAAGGGATTATTGCCATTCACAAGCTACAACTCGCGAGCGCGCAGCAGGAGCTCCACAGCCATCGAGTGGAGAACGCCAAGCACGTGGCGATGGTCATGTACATGGCCTGGAAGCGGCCGTGCCTGTCGTCATGCTTCTCAAACTGGCGAATGTGTATCCAAGACCAGAAGCGGGAGTTTGAAACCAGAGTCACTCAGCAAATCAGCAAACGCACCACTGGAACAATGTCGAAAGTGTTGAACTCTTGGCATGGGTTCGCCCGCATGAAGAGAACTGTGGGTGTGCTCTGGAAGACCTTTGTGAGCGAAAATGGTCGCAAACAGGTTTCCAACTGCTTTTTCAAGTGGAAATCCGACTTTGTCAGCAAACAGAAATTGGTTTTCACAATTTCGCATTTGGTCGAGACTCTGAGACTTCGGCACTTGCGTCAAGGCTTCAAGTGCCTTCAGGTGAGCCACCAGGCAATCCAGCGCTGCGAGTCCATGATGATCGTGCTGAGTGCACAGAACGCACTCAAACAGCAGAAGCGCCAGCACTTGGTGAAAAGCGTCGCGTTCCTGCTGCACAAACGGCAGAGCAAGTCGCTCCGAGAGCTCTTTACACACTGGAGGTCCGCGCACGAGGCCAAAAAGCAGCTGAATTTGTTCTCCAACGCCACCAGAAGGCGCTTTCAGCTCAAGATGCTGCATCACGTGCTCTCAAAGTGGTGGGTTGTCATCAAACGCCGGCGTTCAACTGCGAAAATGGTTCTCAAGCTGCAAAATGCGTGGAGCAAGCGCAAATTGCGCAAACGCTGGACTGACTGGTGCGCATTCATGGAGTATTCTCATTGCGTCAAGTGGTTGGTCTACAATCGAATGTTTGAGAACCGAGTGCACTTGGAAGTGCAAAGCGCCTGGAGGAAGTGGAAATCCGTTGTGAAGCAAGCCAATTTGGAGATCGAGCAGGCACGAGTCACTTCGTGGACCCAGGCGGCTGAACGCCAACTCTGCGAGATCGAGACGCTGGAGAACCGGAACGAAAGCCTATTGCTGGAGAGCGTCGGCTTGAGAATGCAGATCAACGAGCTGCGGGAGCGTAATCTCATTCTGTTTTGCTTCAAACTCGCGGCTGTTGTTGCAACAAGCACCGCTAGCTCGAGACACAAAGTTGCACGAGCATTCGCGAAGTGGAGACATCGTACGCAATCGGTCTCTGTGCTTGTGGGGCTTCTGACGGGGCTTCGCGCTCAGTGGGCCGCTTCGGGTTTCCACAAGTGGTGCAGCGTCACGACAGAACTGAGGATTTCTGCCGAGCTGGAGAAGAAACAGACCTACGCGATGGAGAAAGTGCTACTGGTGTTCAATTGCTTGAGTGCGCAGCAGAGGAAGCGCAAAGTACTGCTGCTTTGGAGGGCGATGACGGACAGGCAGCGTGCCAAGAAGAAGAACGCGATGCTGCTGCTTTTGGCAAAGAGAAGCAGCGACAGAGTGGTGATTCGCTGCTGCTGGGCGAGCTGGAAGACGCTTCTAATGCGAAAGTGCGATACACAAATCAAGGTGTGTGCGATGCAAACGCGAGCCAAACAGCGACTGGTCCAGCAGATCTACTTGAAGTGGTGTCGGTGGCACATGACGGCTCGCGATATCCGGAATGGGCTACTGCTGCTCGCTCGAGTGATGCGTGGCTCTCAGCGCAAGCAAGTCGCACACTGCTGGCTGCGCTGGAGGAGCCAGCGCATGGACGCAGTCGTGACTATCGCGCACGCCAAGCTGGCGATCTTGGAGCTCGAGCACTGGAATGCAGTGTGCCAGCACAATTTGGACCAGCTGATGGCGCTCGTGTTTGCAAATTGGAAGAGGTTTGTGAGAGTCGCTCAGGCGCGTTGCTGGGAACGTGTCGTGGCGTATCGAGAGCTGCAAAGCAGGCAGCTAGTGCGCAAAAGCTTTGACGGATGGCGAAACCAGTTGCTGGCGAGAAGGCGCGTGCTCCACCCTGTGCTCTGCATCCAGACGTCGCTGCGCAAAGTGCCAAAGGTTGCAACGTCATCAGCAGCAAAGTCAGCAGCTCTAGCTCATCAGCACGAACAGCGGCTTTTCTACTGTTCCTACAACGAGTACCGCCGCAATCTCCAGTGCTCATGGCGCTTGAGGCGAACGAAATCCGCGCTTCACAAGCGCGTGCTGCGCATCTGCGCGCTCTCCATACTGTTCCAGAGTGTGCGTCGCCAGCATCTCGCCGCCCAAAAGCGCGCGTTCTGGATCTGGTTTGCGAAATGTCAGTGCATCTCGCCCGCACTTGGCTCGATCCAGTTCAAATCGGTTCCCTGGCGCATCCCGCGGACGAATTTCGCCGGTAGCATGCTGCTCCTGGCGCTCGAGGAGATGCACCACCTGCAACAGGCATTCAGCATCGAGCAGCGCGTCCAGAGTCTCAAGACGCTCGCGGTCATCGTCAAGGGCTTCCGACGGCAGCACCTGCAACGCGCGTTCGGCCGCTTGAAGGTGCAGAGAGTAGCATTTACGCCTCTCACCAAGCGATACAAACGAGAACGGGCAGTGATGACTGTCGCGCATCTGCACAAAGCAGAGAGAGCAGCTGCTGCGCAGGCGTTTGCTGGAAAACTCGTGTGTTTCTTGGTGCGGAGGTCGTTCCGCGTCTGGAAAGAGCAGTACATCGAGGCTGCGCTGGTGCAGGCGGAAGCTGTGCAAATGGAGCTGCTCCACGCGCTCCGTGATGTGTCGTCGTACAGACAGACGCTGGATCCGTACGCGGTTCCTTACTGATCTTTCTGGATTCTCACTCTCTGACTGCTTGCCGGTCGGGTTCTCGCGCTGCCCTCTGAGCACACAACTCCATGAAGACAACAACAATAGACAACAGACTATAGAAGCAAACACTCACCCAGAAGACATCACTAACCGTGTGTTCCTTCTTTTTTTTCAAAATGACTCTACGCGTTGATTTTAAATTACAGCGTTGTTTCCACTCGCATCCTCCCGTTCGCTCTCTTTCTTCTCCTTCTCTGTACGCATACAGGCTTCGAAAATCTTCTTGAGTACCCGGCTACGCCTTACATGACCAACCTAGAAGACGAAGCCAGAGACATAGAGGAGGACACAGAAGCTGAAGTAGAAGCAGAAGTAGACGAAGTACCAGGAGCGAGCACGTCGAAAGTGGCGATCAGCGGGCGATGGTCTGACACCATTCTCCAGTAGTCCACGAGCGCTTCTTCATCGTATCCCTGGCTCTCTTGTGGGGGCTGCACGAGCCGCCAGTCGTGGCCAAAGCTCGGGCGCTTCAGCCGCGTCTCGTCCGTGAGATTCCGCGGCGACAAGTGGCACTCTCTCGGCACCAGCTCCAGTCGTGGCGACGGGTCCTTGGCTTCTTCTTTGTGCTTTTCCTGCGGTGGCTCACTGGTCTGCTCTTCAAACTCCAGCAGCGCTTTACCCACCCCGTCGTCCTCGACGACCAGCTGCTCCGTTCTCCGTCGCGACGCGTCACCCTGTAGGTGCGAGGCGAAGATGAAATCCACGCCCACCTCGCGGTTATTGTGGTTGCAGTGCGTGATGCGCGCCTCGCGGCCGTGCACGTGCGCGAACACGCTCGCGAAGCCCTCGTCCAGCACAAGGCTGTGCACCGGGTCGTTGAAATCGTTGAAATCACCGCACATGAGCTGGGGGGAATGGTTACAAACGACAAAGTTTGTTGTGAGTGAAGAGCCACTATCGAAGGAAGAGCTTGTAAAGATAACGGAGAATAGCAGCTTACAATTGGCACGTTCTGGAGACTCTCCCTTGTGACGTAATCGCGCACGGACTCCAGCACGACCTTGATCTGGTCGAGACGCATGTCTTTATACATCTGGCAGTGCGGGAACGTCAGGTGCGAGTTGATCACCAGAAAGGACTGTAATCGCATGATAACACCACCAAGCGTCATTCGTGAGCGTACATATACGAACAGCTCAGCGCAAGAGAAAAGCAAGCGACGCATACCCGCTGCATGAGCGGCACGTCGTGGCGATTCCACTTGGTCGCGACGTGCATGAGCAGCGCGACGCGGTCGCCCGCGTGGTCAAAGTCGATATGCTGCACGTGGTGGATCTCGAACTTATGTTTCTCCACGAAGATCGCGAGCCCGTCCTCCTTGTCGCCTACAATAATATATACACATACACATGGCATGGGCGAATAGAGAAGAAAAGCAAGTGTCAGCGCGTGAACACCGGAATGATAATCGCTTTCCGCATGCATGGCAACTGAGCGAGCCTCTCACCTGGTCGCTTGAGCGTGTGGATGTAGTGCGATGGGTAGAACGCCTTGCGGAATGCGGCCTGGTACTCGCGGTTGAACCAGTACTCCTGCAGACAGACGAGGTCGCAGCGCTCGCGCTGGATCGCGTGGATCAGCGCCTGCGCGCGAGAGAGGAACGCCGCGCGGTCGTCGCTCTCGACGCGCCCGCCGTGGCGGAAGTAGCACGGCGCCAGCACGTTGAACGTCATGAGCGACAGCGAGCGCGGCAGCGCGCGGCGCCGCGCGAGCAGGTCCAGCATTGTCCGTTCACGTCGCGCTCAGCTGAGCTACTAGGCTGCTGGGTGGGAATGAGCCTCGTCGAATATGCTGGAGTGGCGGTTGTCATGGCTTTTGTGTGCGGGTAGTACTGTAAATATGTATGTTGTAAACGACATTGGCTTTCCTTGCTTTGTTATGGAAAAAGTGGTAACTGTTCCCTGTACTGTACAACGGTACTGTATGTTGTAAACGACATTTTCTTCGAATTGGGATGGGAAAGTGCTTTTGAATAGTACATTCAAGTCACAAGTAGGAATCTGCGCAAAGCCTTTGGAATTTGAAAAAAGCACGTTCTTGCGTGATATTTGCTATTTGAAAGAGCTCATACGAAAAGTAAGTACAACCAGCGCTCCTTGAAGAACAGGTGTCCAGAAACGTGGGATGGACCGTGACGCACCGGCGTAATGGACTGCGATTGCGGATGACGCTCTCCATGTGACGTGTGAGGGCGTGATGATGATGCAAATCAAAATCAAATGGACTTTGCTCAACTGAAGCAAGTCGAACGAAAGCGAAGCTGAAGTGAGAGGTAAATGAATTGGATGGACAGAGCCACATGCGCGTGATACTGTAAAAGGAAGGTGTTCACTCACTTCCCCATGCTTGAGTATGTGAGTTTCTCTCTTTCAGCATTGCTGGGCTGGCACTTTGATTGACAGGGAGACCAACTCATCGCACGTCTTTACTGCGTGCACGTGCGTCATCGTGTGTCGGGCTCTGACGTTGAAGCGCTGAATCAGTTGCTGATTGATTAATTGAATAGCATGTCTCAAAGCGTGACAGGTCAAATCAAAATCGGTTATGAAACAATGTGTTGTCTGTGCTTTAATGGATCTATTGGGCAAGCGGACTGTCTAAAAAGAACTTAGTCGGTGGCCACAATGTCCGCTATACTGATACCCTTGGTGCTCTTGGGCTCGTCGTCATTGTCGCCACCTTCATCGGTGACCTCATCACTCCGCCCGAACGAAAAAATCTTGTTGCTGTGCTGTTTAGTGAAAAACGGCACGAGGTACTTGGAGTCGTGCTGCAGCAGCTTCATGCGGTCGACGGGGCGGACGCTGCGGTCTAGCGCCGCCTCCTGCTCGGGTGTGAGGCGTGTGATCTGCAGGCGGTCGAGCATCGATACTGTGCCACCACCCATGAAGAACACCGTGAGCAGCACGATCACCATGGTCGTCGCGACGATGTACTGAGGCATAACAACACAACAAGAGAGTAAGCATTCATGGACTAGTACCTATAGAACAAACGGAACGTACATCGCGGTGCTCGCCAGGGAACGACGACGCCAGCGCGTAGGCGACTGCGCCGCGCAGGCCGCTGAACCAGAGCATGTGCTGCTGGTTCATGGTGAGCGGCTCCGGGAGGTTCTTGTTTAGGACTCGGGAGATCGGGTACACGTGCGCCGCGCGGCCAATGAAGCAGAAGAGCATCGAGCAGAAAATCAGTCCAAAGTGGTAGCCGCTTGTGACCGAGAACAGTGTGAGTCCAAGGTCTGGGGTGGGGCATTCGTAGTCAGTCATGCAACGTTAGAGTCAATGGTTCAGTCTTGCGCAGATGCATTTAGTACAAAAAGAATCTCACTCAGGAAGACGACCGTCTCGGTCAGGTGCGCGAGCGAGCTGAAGATGTGCGAGCAGCTACGTCAACGTCACAAAAAGGCAACTTCAATGTGAGATCTCGGCGGATGGGGCAACGAGGAGACCGTTGCAATGACAGTATGCGTACATGTCTTGCGCTTCAGGGCTGATGTTGTTGTGCGTGTAGTGCTTCATGGTGATGCCCGTGAAGAGGATCGACACGACGCCCGACATGTCGACCGCCGTCGAGACGAGGAACGGCAGGTACGAGAACAGAATGTACGCGCCAACCTGCGTCACGACATCGAGCGTCCATCCAGAGCCAATCAAGCATATATGAGTAAATGACCCTTGACCAGCAATGCAGCAGCAGTGAGTAGCACCACATTACCTCGTGCAGCGTACATTTCTTGAAGTCAAAGTACTTAAAGAGCAGCGCTGAGAGCAGCCCGAAGAGGATGCCGACGAGCGTTGAGCCGACGAAGATGAGCGCGAAGTCGAGTAGCGCGAAGATAGTGGAGCTCGCCGTGTATGTGAAGCCGATGAACTTGGAGAACGTCGTGAAGAGCACGATACCGACCGCGTCGTTGAGCACGCTCTCCCCGAAGACGATGTAGAAAAGCGTCGGGTCTACGTGAAGCTCCTGGAAGATCGCGAGCGTGGACACGGGATCCTATAAATAGAGGCGCAGGCAGGCGACAGATGAGTTCAGATCAGATGTCAGTTTCAGAATAACCGTTTCGGATTGGGAGGCCATGTGACGCCCGATGTCAGCTTTGCGACCACAGTCTCATAAGTATTGCATGCGATGCCGAGCCTTGACGACAAGCAGCAGAGTTCTCAAGCCATCATGGGACATCGCATCGCGCATATACAGATAGATATCTGTAAATGGGCGTACCGTGGCGCTGATGAGCGCTCCAAAGGTGAGGCACTCGGCGACCGAGAGACGGACGCTGATGCCTAGCCGCCCCGCCGCGAAGAGCAGTAGCCCCACGAGCACGTTCGAGACGAACGTCCCCACGATCGCGAAGGATAAGATGCTGCGGATGTTCTCGAAAAAGAAGCGCCGCTTCATGGTGTAGCCTAGATGGGTGGACACAAAGTAAGGGAGAGAGAAAAAAAAGAGATCCATTGCATGACAGATGGTTTGTTAGAATGGCGCGTGAAGCGTCGTGGAACTTTAGTACGAAGGGGTCACTTGTGTACCTGAGTTGAAGATGATCGGTGGTAGCAGCACGACGAAGAACGTCTTGGCGTCAAACATCATGAGCTGCAAGATACCACACGCACACAAGAGCAAGAAGAAGACGTGGCGGTGTTTGTATAGAGCATACAGGCAGCAGTCGTAATGAACGATGGGCGGGTTGATGAATGGATCCTGGCTGACTTACCGTCTTGGCGATCATGCCAGACCAAAGGCGGCACCCGATACCAGCGGCGATGCCGAGCGCGATGACCGCCGCGGCCTCAGGCACGTACTGCGAGTGCCAGTGGTGCGCGACCTTGTTGCTCAGCAGCACAGCGAGCAGCAGCAACACAAGGAAGAGCGAGAAGTAGGCGGAGAGCACCACCTCGCTCGTTGCGCCAAAGTAGTGCGCCTCCAGGTCATTCTCGTGCGGAAGCTCCTTCATGATGATGGTAGACAGGCGAGTAAGTGCACTGTAGTGATGGACTGATTTGACTGACTAGCTGGCTGGTTGGCGGGCTGGCTGGCTTGGTGATCGAGAGAGAGACGCGGACGGGGCTCGTCGAGCTGTAGTGGGACCTTGTGGTGCGTTGGGTAATGCACATCATCTCATCTACATCGGGGAATCCATCTATCCGACCACGAATGCTGTATGTGTGATATTCATGCTCAGAACCATTGAAACAAAGATGCTGATGCTTAGTGATCAGACAAAAGATGTGAGTTTGGATACTACATGCAGCTATTTTGGGTACCTGAGAATGTATGTTTATTTCGAGCTCGATAAGACACGAACCAGGTAGGAAGCTCCTACCCAACCAGTAGACGCGCGCAACACTAAAATTATTTAGTGCTTCGCTTCGTTCTGGTAAATTAGAACAAATCACACATATCGCGTCATCCAAGAGAAGAGAGAGCCACGAAAAACGGATATGCGCAGCTAGTCAACCCAAGCTCGAACGAAAAGGCGGACCTTGAGCTTGAGCCCCCCCCCCCGCATCGCTAGGTCTCTCGAGATAGTACATATAGATAGCACTATCTTGAGAGACGATGCGGGATATCAATATCAATTTGTGCATCTTGAAGTAGTGCCAGCGAACAACGCAGGAGCGATATAAAATGCAACTGTATGGAAGAATAGAAAAGATGGTAGTGCGTTTCGTGTTTCGAACTGAATAAGAAAAGAAGAAAATGGATCCCTTCTCGCTCAGTGAACGCGAACTGCATGCAACTGAACCGCTTGTTGCATCTGCTCCATTATTTTCAGAGCCTATTTTTAGAGGATCAAGAGACACACAGATATGTTCTTTTTATAATATAGACTGAAATCATGCGAATTCAGTGCTAACATTCGATAATCTATCGACAAGGAGCTCATTTCGGAAGCAGTCGGCCGCTTGCCACGGAGTCAAGCAGCTCCAGCACGCCCTGAGAAAAACGATGTGGTCAGCACACACACAGCTCCATCGGCGCCTGTTGCGCCTGTGTGTTGCAGTATCATGTACGTAACAAGAGAGAATGGGGATCGATTGCAACGCGAAGAGAAATTGACTCAGTCGCGTCCTTTCAAAAAGCGGATCCATCTCTCCACTTCAACCATCGCGCGCCTGGCAAACAGCATACAGCTGGTGTCCCCTGCTACGTTTATGCTGTTTATCGGGCTTGGAGTGGACCCATGTCTGGTGTTCCTTCTATGGAAATCTCGATACAAAAAAAAACATATACAAAGAGCACCAGTGAGTTGCAACTCATGCATGGTGTGTCAAAACAGAGCGAGCGCTCTTTTCATGTTGAAAGCTTCCACTGAATGAGTCGAGTCGTCGCTTCTGCTGACGCATTTGGATAATGAGACGATGACGGTGGTGGCGGTGGCGATATACAGATCACAGCCGACGCTGCTCTCACTTCAATTCGCAATGCAGAGTAGCAATAGCAGCCACGGTAACTCGTACGCCAGTTGAGCAGCGCTGCCGCAAAAAAGAGAGTGTCGCGACGCCTCACTCGCCAGCATACAAACTCCAAGTCTAAACGCGTGTCGATTTTTATAGAAGCTTTGGGGGGATGGGAATGGGTATTCGGTTGCAAGGGGTTCGTAGCTTCGTTCTTTTTCGAGAGCCCCCTGACTCGACGTGCCACACCCAAAAAGATGATGGGCACGCGCCTGTTGCCTTCGCCTTCCGCTCGCATTCTGCGGCGCTTCTTCTTTCTGCGGCAATTCTTTCCACCAAAAAAATACATTTTAGAGAGGTAAAAGCGCTAGAGGCTGAGCTGATTCGTAAACTGACTTGGTCTTACTATAGAGTTTACCAGACCTCGTTAAAGAGGCTGGAGGGGTGCAAAGTAGTAAAACGACTTGGTCGAACTATGGGATTACCATTTATGGCAGATAAGGAGGTCGTCGGACCTCCCAATGGCAGATACAAACCTGCACCTTGCACCACAAAACTTTCTATATTTTCGTTCCGAGTGTTCGCATCGGAGTGCTCTCTCTCTCTCTCATGGCGTTATGTGGAAAGAACACGCTACGGGAGCCCACCCCTCGCACTCGCTCATTTCGCACCCCTTGAGCAGCAGCCATTTGCCGATTTCCTTCTCACAAGCAGCAAGAACCGATTGCACGCGTGAACCATCTCCTCTCTCTCGATTGACCAGCGGACACGAAGTGCACACACAACAACAACAACAACAGACAGCAAGAAGAGCTATCTATTCATAACATGCACGGGATGGAGAACCAGCAAGGCTCGAGCTTGGTGGTCGACGCACTGGCAAACAAACAGCAGCACAAGGGCAGCGCGTACAAGGACGTGAACGGCAGCAAGGAGATGCTGAGCACCTACACGGCGGCATGCGCGAACGGCGGCGCGCTCGCACTCGCGTCGCCACGCGGCTCGGCGCAACACTGCAAATACAAGTCCGGCAAGTGCTCCAACCCGCGCGCGACCAAGCGCAACGGCCAGCTGCACACGCTCTGCCACTTTCACCGCGTGCGACAGAACGAGCATCAGCGCAAGAGTGACCGTAAGCACCGCATGGTCAGTGTCGCGCGGCGCGCCAAGCTGGGCAACATGGGGCTGCTCGTTACGAGCCGGCGGAGCCGCAACTCGATCTCCTCGAACGCGTCAGACATCTCGGGCAGCGACGCGCCGTCCACGCCGGCGTCGCCCATGGACATCGACCGATCGTACAGCGAGCACCAGGCGGACGGTGCGTATCTGAGCGCGTACCATCTGCATAACCACTCACGAGTGCACAATACAGCAGCAGCAACAGCAACAAACGGCTTGGACGCCAGTGCATACTCTTCTTCCAATAGTGCTGGCGGCATGGCAGCGGTTGGCACACCCACGGGACGACTGCCGCCGATCAGTTTTCTCACGCAGCCAGGCAAACTCGACAGCTTCCGAGCCAGCAGCACACCCGGCAGCAATAATCTTTCGCTGCCACCGCCAAGCAGCTTCATGTCCAACAGCAACACGCTCAATTCCCAGGCGGGCAAGATGGCGTGAGACAGCAGGGAGAGCGGGCACGTAGAGAGGCAACGAACCGCCCAGACGCGGTAGAAGTAGCAGTCGTAGCAGTGGTAGTAGTCAGTAGTGGAATGAGCAGGCAGCAGACAGCAGACAGCAACGGTATATAGAATACCAGCGCCATGATTATTATTCACATCCGCATGTGCACGGTGCTTGGGTTGAGTCTGTGTGAGCTTCTCGCAGCAGCAGCTCGGTGTCATTTGGGACGGAGCTGCTCACAAACCTATCTACATCGCTCTTCGAAGGGATTTAAACCTACTCTTATATGCTGAAACCGCCGGCGATTAATGTAGGCATTTATCCTCCTAGGTTTGGAGTAACATCTAAATGTTGAAAAGTGATAAACGCCTTTCGCGTTCAGATTCCGCTGAGGTTATTCTCCCTTCGCGAGTCGACAAGTTGCACGAAGGTGGGGTCTGAGACGCTCCGAGCAGTGCTGAAGATGCACTGATCACAGCAGTACCGAATGCCGTCGCCTGTCGATGGCGAAAGACAATCGAGATTGATCCTTGAGCCCTACTCTGAAAGTCTTGCTCCCTGAATGATGAATGATGAAAGGTTTGAATCACAATAGTGTACTCTTCTTCTTGTTGCCACATTAAAATAGTCACTAATTCTTAGTTTTTATTTGCAATTCTGTTGATACTCCTATTTTAGCGTGTCAAGAGCGCTAAAATAACGTTTACTACACCAACTCTACTTCATAGATCGCCTCCTCCTTTTGGCAATACGCACGAATGTGGGTTGAAGGCACATTTCCAATTATTGGGAGAAAAGCAAAGCCGACTACGAGTGTCAGCACCAACAAGAGAGACGAGCTATGAGTGACGACGGCAGCGACAGCGGCGCCAAGCGCTGGTTCCCACTGGAGTCGAACCCCGCGGTGATGAACACATACGTGCAGCAGATGGGCTTCCCCACGAGCGAGTTCAGCTTCTGCGACGTGCTGAGCACGGAGGAGTGGGCGCTCGACATGGTGCCCACGCCCGTGCTCGGCGTGCTCATGCTCTTCCCCATCAAGGCGCATGTACGTTGCTCTATAATCGGCTATGCGTAAACATATGTGTGTTGGTGACCTTATACATAATTAACGCTCTATGTGTGTGCTTCTGCTTGCTTTTGTGTGTGTGCGGTGGTGAGGGATTTGGCAGACGGAAGCGTTCGCCAAGCAGCAAGAAGAGAAGATCCTGAAAGACGGCCAGGTCGTGTCCGACTCGGTCTACTACATGAAGCAGACGGTCGGCAACGCGTGCGGCACGATCGGCCTGCTGCACGCGATCGGCAACATGCGCCAGCACATCACGCTCGGTACAGTGGTCGTTCGTTTGTCTATCGTGCCTTTCACGTGAAGGCATTGAAGGCATTGTAGAGTGGTGATTTGCCTGACTGACTGGCTGTGTGTATTCGTCACGGCAGATCCAACAAGCTACTTGGGCAAAATGTTCAGCAAGACGGAGACGAAGACCCCAGACGAGATTGCCGACTACTTGGAGCACGACAATGAGGTTTGTGCCAATGTGAATGCGCCTTTGTACCAAGGTCATTCTCAGAACGTTGCTAATGTAACATTATAAAACCATCCGCTTTGGTATCTGCAGTTGGAAGAGACTCACAGCAGCGCTGCGGATGCTGGGCAGTCTGAGGTACACTACACATCATATCGCTCTATTGGCTACGGATTTTAGTCGAACTGAGATCTCTTTTTCTTCAACGACCACAGCAATTGGAGACTGTGGACGACCCGATCAACACCCACTTCATCTGCTTCAGGTACATTTTTTGATGTGTTGTACTATCAAAAGTTGATTTGCGGTCCTGACGTTGTCCATTATGCATCGTACAGTCACGTTGACGGCCACTTGTATGAGCTCGACGGCCGCAAAAAGTTCCCGATCAACCACGGCCCGACTACACAAGAGAACTTGCTCAAGGTAGATAAGACGGATGAAGTGAATGAGGTCAGGCGCTTTTGTACGGCAGACTAACAATTTGGTTGTGTTATTTTCAACTATGGCTGATAGGACGCGTGCAAAGTAATTCAAGAGTTCATGGCTCGCGACGAAGGCGAAGTGCGCTTCACGATCCTCGCACTCGCCAAGACGCAGTCAGGTGACGACTACGACAACTAACTGACGGGTCATCTGGACTAGACAAGAGGCTTGAAAGAAGGAAGGAACAGTGAGACATCAATCGCTTCGAAAGGCTGGCTGCTTGAAGAGTCAGTCAGTTCAGGCGGTTAGCTCAGGTAACGCTGTCATTGCTATCTACCGTTTCATTGCTTCTTGTTCCTTGAGAAAACAAACAAATACACGCGATTGAGACTAGCTAGCACTTCGTCTTCCTTAGATGACTACCTGATTGACCGCACACATCTCGATGTCGTCGGTGATGCTTTTCGTTGCATTCTGCACTCAGGTCGCACTGATTCACACGAGTTGTATTGCCCCAATAGTCGCTGCACTGTCTGTAAACTTTTATGTGTCGCCAACAGGTAGCGACAATGCAAACGATGGGAGCTTCTCCAAGCCATTCCAGACGCTCTCGCGCGCAAAGCAAGAGGTTCAGACACTAAAGTTGCGACCAGAGAACGCCAAAAACCCCATCAACGTGTACCTTCGAGCGGGGAGGTACGCTCTCGTCGACACGCTCGAGTTCACGCCTGAAGACTCGGGGCTGTCGTCGCAAGCGCCTGTGACCTACCAAGCCTACTGCGACTCGACTGCCGAAGCTGCTGCGATCTCGGTTTTGGGTTTCCCGTACAGCGCCAATCTTACCACCCCTCCACGGCTTTTGTGGAACGGTGTCGGCGACAAATCCGCGTGGAAAGGTCCGGTTGACCCGTTTCTCCAGATGACGGTCAATGTCACGAGCAACTCGCTGCTCACAAAGGCGATCGCACCACCAGTCGTGAAGAGCATGGACATCAGTGATGTGTGCGTCGACAAGAACGGCTTGGGTCACACTTGCTACGCTGATCCGCTACTCGCGCCATGTGTGACTGGTTGCATGGCAGCATGTGCACTTCATTTGGAGCGGAAAGTGTACACCGAGAAGCTCTACAGCCAGTTCACGCATTTGTTTGGCAAAGATCTGCGGAAAGAGGAAGATTGCGTCGAGGTCTGCTCACTCTCTTGTCGTGGCTGCGAGAAAGTGACGCTCTCTGGATCCAAATTCATCGCTGCGGGCTTGATCACATCCTGGACGCTATTCCAGACACTCCCAGCCATCACGATCGACGGCATGCAGCAAGCTCTCAAGGTTTTCCGCGCTGACCTCACGCCGTTCCTCCCAGCGCCATTCTCTCCAGATACAAAGTTCTCATTTTCGACACTGTACGTGGACAATACGCAGTACCCTCGCGCCGGTTTTCCCAATTGCGATGTGGCGCAACGAAAGAATTCAGCGGGATATTCCTTGGATCATAGAGAATTCAACTGCTCGTATCTTCCAGTGAAAAACTTCCAAAGTAAGCCCATCAAGACGATCTCGTTCGATCCAGTGACGCCTCCTTTCTCAACAAATGCTAGTCAATGGACCAACTCGCAAGACATCGTGGTCGAGATTCGTCCCAATAGCTCGGAAGAAGCCAACTTATTCTACTCGGTCGGATCTTTCGACGCAGCAAAAAGCGAGATCACGTTAAGCGCAGGTGGAGCTGAGCTTTCGTACGACACGTTTGACAATGGTCCGGATTTTTCAGCGAAAATGGCATTCCGGGTTGAGAACGTCTTCGAAGAGCTCGATTCTCCTGGCGAGTGGTACTTTGATCCAGCAACGAAGTTTCTATACCTGATTCCGCTCGACTCCGCGTCGGCAACCACTACAGCGCTGAAGGACAGCGTGCTGGAGATCCCGGTGCTTCGTCAACTGGTTCGTGTCAGTGGCTCGCGGGAGAATACTTTTACTCAAGCAGCTCACGCATCGACTTCTCTCTCGGAGACCGATTCCAAGACGAAGACGTCCAACCTGCGATTCCGACATCTGACTTTCTCTGGAACGCAGCTGTGCCACACGGACGTCTGTAAGTGATACCTTGACGAGCTTGTCTCCTTCTTGAGTGTGTTTACTGACCTGTTCCGATCCTCATCTGTAATAATGCTCACAGACGAACGAATCCCAAGCTCACCATGGCCAATGGCTCGCATTGGCGCATTCTTCATGGAGACTGTCGACAATATTCTCGTGGAGCATTGCACATTTGAGAAAATCCGAGGCAACGCGATCATGGTCTCTGGAGAGAGTGACCGCGTGCAGCTCGTGAACAACAACGTCTCGTTCGTCGGCTCGAGCGGCATCGCGATCCTTGCGCGTCGTAGGTTCCAGCGCAACTCTTTCACGGACCCCGTGCTCAGCCGCCTGCTTTACTCGCGCAACACCAACATCTCGTTCAACCAGATCCATCATTTCGGTCGACGTGTTGCACATTCAGCTGCGATCATGACTGTCGGTGCACGTCAAACCACGATTCAAGGGAACCTCATCTACGAATTCCCCATGAGCAATGGATCAACCGCAACAGCAACAAAGAGCAATGATGCTCCTCGCTTTGGCGCAAATTACTTTATTCGAAACGCGAATGGTGCAGCGTACGAAACCGGAACTCCGCTGATCCGACCAATTTTGCCGCTCACAGTTTCTCAAACTCTCGCCCAGAACCTTGCGACTACGTACGAGATCCAAGTTCCAGTCACGGGCTTCGACGTTCCAATCGTCGCGAAGCTTATCGGTGCGCCTGAGTGCGTCTCAGGCACAGGTCGAATCGGCGCTTTGTACGGCGATCCTGATCCGTTCACGTACACGAGCTGCTCTGGCTGCTGCTCGGTGCACAGCAACTTTGCCAAGATCCGCATTCTTGGGTCTGGGGTCGCGTGGGCTGATGCGACAGCGAGAGAGGTGATCATGCGACCAGAGGATACGCTTGAGCTCTCAGCAACGTCGTCGGCGTTCTTCAACTCGATAATCGACGTGTACCTGGGCTTCCACGTGGTCACCCCAAACCAGATCCTGGAGCTCTCGACGCAAGCCAAGTGGCAGATTCTCACGCGCAAGTGTCAGTACGCTGAGAGCACGTACACCGCCACATGCTCTGGACCGTGTGCTCCTACTTCTTGCGGGAACACCAACATCGCGATCCAGCAGAACGCCAAAGGCTTGCAATGCGATCCTGGGTACGAAGCGGATGTGTACTCACACGTGTGCACTGGTCCCTTTGAGGCGCAGCGTGACTGCGACGGAAGTGGAGTCGTGAAATCCCATATCTACTACGACTGCTCCATTTCGTGCTTCACCACCTCCTGCGCCTAAGCAGTAAAAGTGCGCTGCTACGCAAATTATAAACACATTCGCAATTCAATTCTTTTTTGTTTCTCGTCCACACTTGCGTCTCCTCTGCACTCTCACTCCTCGCGTTACTTTCTAATGGTATCCTGTTAAATTCACACACACTCAAAGAAGAGTTCCTTGGTCATGGCATATCTGACGTCTTTTTCTTCTTCTCAAACTGGTTTGTTCACTCACACGCCAGACATGGACAGAGATGAGGGTCGGCCGACAAAGCTGAACCCGTCAAACTCGTTGTTCATCGCTCCGCCATTCGTAGGCATTAGCATGCTCGCCTCGCGGTCGCGCGCAGTGATCTCGTTGTTGTGGCGCGGCGCGTAGTGTGTGTCAAGCTTGCCGACGCCCGGGTTGAAGGGCGGCGCCACCTTCTTCTCCAGAAGGTCACGCCAGTTGATCTCGTCGAAGAACGGGTGGTTCAGCACTTCGTCTGCGCCACCTCGTCCACTGCCCAGACGCTGCATCGGGTCTCGTGTGAGCAGCTGTACAGATGCATAAAACAAACCAATAACAATGTCAGTACAAGGGGAAACTACAGAATAGCAGCAGTAAAAAACAGTGGAAAGTAGAGAACGTACCCCACGGATGAGCGAGATCGCGGCGTCCGAAAAGTTGGGTGAGAACGTCACCCACTCTTGCTTCAGAATCGTCTGGAACATGATGTCGCGGTTGCGGTGGTAGTATGGGGGCTTGCCACCGATCATCTCGTACAACAAAATGCCAAACGACCACCAGTCCGCTGCCTTGCCGTACGTGTTGCCCTTGAGCAGCTCCGGCGCAATGTACGCGGCCGTGCCACAGAAAGTGGTCGCACCCTTCAAATCCGACACGCCGATCTTTGACAGACCAAAGTCCGTGATGCGCACGTGGCCTTCGTGGTCCATCAGTACGTTCTCAAGCTTCGCGTCTCGGTAGATAATGTTCACGCTGTGCAAATGCGCAATCGCGGCGCCGACTTCTGCCGCGTAGAAGCGAGCCCAGTCCTCTGGGAATTTTCGGCGGCGACGGAGGTGAAACGCCAGCGAGCCTCCGCTCAAATAGTCCATCACGAGGTACAGCTTGCTCTGGCTCTGGAACGCGTAGTGCAGCTTCACGATGAACGGGTGCGAGATCTCGGTTAAGATCCGGCGCTCCGCCATCGTCGTGTTCACCAGCCCCGACGACACCACGTGCTGCTTCTTCAGCACTTTCATCGCGTAGCATTCATCCTTGTGAGGAGCAGTCGTCTTGCGGCACAAAAACACCTTGCCGAAGCCGCCCTGTCCGACCACTTTCATCAGTTCAAAATCCGTGTCCGTGACCGCTTGACGATTGCGATCCGACTCTCGACTGGATGCGCTTGACGCAACGCTGCTGCCACTGTTGCCTCCAGGGGAAGGGCTTCGAGCAGGCTTAGGAATCGGCTTCGGAAGGTAGTAGTTTGGCTTGCCCTTCTCGTCCACTCCAGTGGCGAGACTACTAGCAGCTGGGGTTGTAGGCTTCTCGTCGCCGTCGCCAGTCGAAAGATCGCTCGACTCGTTCGCATCTGTCTCCCCCAAGATCACAATGTTCGAGTGGCGGCGCTGCTTGTTGTTCACGTTCATGGTCTTCCCGTTCTTGCGCACCTTTCGAAGTTCAGCGCGCACGTGGCGCACGACGGCAGTCATACCCGGTCGATCTGGGTTCGCGCCGACGAACGCAAACGCTGGGTCCTCCGATTTCTCCAATGTTCTTGGATCGTTGTCCGACTCGAGTCGGTTATCCGGCATGTATCCGATCGACAGACACACACAGCCTACGCGAGCCTGCGAGTCCACGATTTGTCCCCCAAGCGGCTCGAAAGAAGCCTCCCAATTGATCGAGCGACTTCCCAATAACTCGCGAATACCGAAACTCTCGGTCGGATCAATCTCATGCTTCGATTCGATGAACGCGACGCGATGGATCTTTTCGCGAGCGCTCGTCTCGTGCGTCTCCAGGATCGACTTCACAAGCGCACCACCTCGCGCAAACGCCACGATCGAAACTTGGCCCTTGCACTTCGTCACAAACTGCTCCCACACAAACAGCACGTGCTCCTTTGGCGTCGACGAGTTCGGGATCGGCACGGTTCGTTCAAAGCCGCCTGCTTCATACACGACAACCGAGTTCGAGAACGGATTGCAGACAATCACGCCGTACCCCTCTTCTTGCGCACGACTGAAGTAGCGCACCATCGCCCACTTGTGGTCCGTCGTCGTGGTCTGATCCGTCAGGTCTTGCTTCCAAAGTCCAAGCGGCCCCGAGTCCGAAATGAACATGATCACTTTCTTCGCGCTTGCGTACGCCATCGAGCTGTAGAAGCGGCATCGCACTGGTGCGTCCGCAGACGGAATGAACTGCGGTGTAAAATCCAATTCGCGCTCCATGTAGTGGTACAAATCTTTTTTTGCACTTCGCTCGCTCATTCGGATTGATGGACGAGGGTCCGGGCGGTCCGATGTCTCTTCCATCAACGCAATGCCTCGAGTGTCCAGCTCCAGTGAATCCGCCGAGCTCTTGCGTCCGCGTGCTCCCTCTTCTTCCTGCTTAGACTCGTCCTCCTCTTCTCCTTTTGCGTACGCCATGGTTGGTGGCTTCGTAGGCAACTTCGTCTCACCTTCTTCATCACTACTCGACTCCGCAGCGAGCTGACCCAGCGTCTTGCGACGCCCCATGCCAGCCATGTGCACGCCTGACGCACGACTCGACTTTCTCGCAGGAACAGGCACTGGCTGCGGCTCAGCCTTCGATTCCTCGTCGGAATCGCCACCAAACGACGTGAAACTCGAGTTCTTCGTCTCGCCATCCTCGACGATCGCAAAGTTCGGGGTCAGCGTCGCACGCGGCTCTGGTTCAGGCGTTCTGCTGCTTTCAAACTTGCTGTCAGTCTTCTTCGTTCGCGACGCTGGAGGAGTCGGTGGAGATGGGGTCATCTGAGGAGGCGATTCCAACGCGTCCTCATCATCTTCATCTGCAATCTCAGAAACAGCAATTGTCTGCGGAGCTAGACGCGCTGATGGAGAAGCCGGCGTGGAGATCGGCGACACCGTTGGCTGCAACTCCTCAATCTGGATGTCGTCAGAGCTCTCTGGAATCTCCACCTCCAATTTCGGCTGCACAGGGAAATGCTCGATCTTCGGCTTTGCAACGCGCGACGGGAAAGCGCTGTCTCGGTCACCACCAATGTCCACGCCCTCTGGGGTCTGCATCACCGCGAGAAGAAGCGTTCGCGCACCTTCCGAGAGCGCCTCCAGCTCATCGAACGCGTTATCATCGTCCATTTCAGGGTCGTCTTGCGAATCATCTCCGACGGACGAACGACCAGTCTGGTTTCTGCGGCTTCCATTGTTGCCAGAACGGTCGCCGCCGATAGTCGTGCCTCGCAGATTGTGTCCGCACGCGCCACAGAAGCGCGAACCCGTGAGCACAGCGTTACAGTTCGGGCAACGCTTCTTCTCGAGCGACGTCGGCTCCTCAGCGACCGTCGTGAGCTTGCGCAGCGCGTTCATCCACTTGTTGCGCTCGCGGTCATTGTCCGCGTACACGTAGTACGGCACTTGCTCGCTCGTCATGAACATGAAGCCGAACGGCTCGCCGTCCCACTTCTGCACATCCTCGACCGTCACTTCCGCAAGCGCTCTCCCCTTCGCACTGTTTGCAAGGTCGTAGTCCGGGTAGTACGCGATGAGGTTGCCGCGCAGAATGAAGTACCGCTTCTTCCAGCTTTTCCGCTTGTGGCCCTGCTTCGTGAGGTACCCCGCGCAGGAAACCGGTTCTGGCGCAGTGGCGTTCGATTTCTTCACCGTCTGTATCCATTTCTGCTGCTCGCCGAGCGTGTCGGTGTTCGCATAAAACACATTCCCCGTCGATGTCTGGAACATGAGACCGTTCGCTTCGCCATCCCACGGCGCAATGGACCGCACTTCCACCTCCGCTATCGCCGACTGATTGTCTCGATACGCACTCTGGTCCGCATAGTGGCGCAGCGACGTGCCGTTGAGCACGTAGTACGCCATCCGCTGACTTGGCACCAAGTGGCCACGGCGCGTGAGATACCCTTCGCAGCTCACCTCCTCAGGCTCGACGACAAACTCCTTGAGCGCGCGCAACCACTTGGAGCGCTCGGCCTCGGACGCCGCATACACGTAGTACGGGATCTGCTTCGTCGTGTAAAACATAAAACCGTGTGCTTCGCCCGACCACGGCGCGACCTTCGCGACCGTGACGCTGCCGTACCGCTTCCCCTTGTCTTCGCCCGCGAAGTACTCGAGCACGTTGCCACGCAGCACGAAGTAGCGCGTCTTCCAGGTCGTAAACACGTGACCGCGCTTCGTGAGAAAACCTTCGCACTTGATCTCGAGCGGCACGCCCTCGGGGATTGTCGCAGGTGACTCCTTCTCGCGACTCAGCATGAACGTCTCGCGGCTAAAGATGCTTCGGCGCGAGCTGGATCGTCGGTGGCCCGGCCCACTGGACGGACCGTTGTTGTTGTTGACGTTACTGGCGCTGCTGCTACTATTCTGGTTGTATGACGCCGATAGCGACGACGAGCCCATCGGTGTCGTGGAAAACGACATGGGACCAAGCGAGTTGCCGTGCTGCGGGTAGTCGGACTGGCCCATGGCTGCGAGACTCGGGTTCGACGACGGCCGCGCCATGCCGTTCATCCCGCCGCTTGTGCTGCTGCTGCTGTTTGGGGCCATCTGCTGATGCATGACTGCTGGCGGGTGTTGTGGCGGTGCCGGGGGCGGAGCACGATTGAAGAAGCTGCCACCGCGCGACAAGCGGTTCCCCTGGCGCTCGGTGTTGTTGCTGGGCGTGCGGATCGTCGTCGATGTGCCGAAGTCAAAGCTCGAGGACGACGAGCGACGGATCGACTCGCGCAGCGCGTACGACGTGGGTGATGTGACCTGGATGTCGTCCTCTGCGAGCCCGCCGTCGTCGTAGCTCTTTTGCGGAAAAGGCAGCTGGGAGCTCATGGTAATATAGACTCACAGACTTTTGATACAAACTTTTTTGGGGCTTTGGCTGGTTGACGCTGGCTGTCGTTTGTTGGTGAGGGGACGTGGTGATGGCTCTTTCTCCCGAGCGTCAATAGAGATGACTCGACTGGAACGAAGGAAGCGCACCGGAGGAAGGGTCCTTGTCTACCTATGTGTCTGTCTGGCTGGCTGTAGCGAATAGATCCGTTTACAATTCACACACATAGAGAGAGAGAAAAGAGACAGTCAGTAAACTCAAAATTTGGATCCGCATCCGCATCCGCACATACCACACAACACAAAGAGCGAGCGCAGCAAGCGGCGGCAACGGACGATCGATCGATCGCCCAACCATAGAGCGCTCATACATATTCAGACGCACACATACACGTGCGCGCGCATCCATATACATATTTATAGATAGAGAAAATGGGAAAGGAGGAAGCTCTTTCTCCACACTCAAATCGCAGTCGTTACGATGAGAGGAACCGCGTGGGGGGGGGGGGGGGGGGGGA